>JAILXH010023810.1:0-12606 GCA_023558415.1 Piaractus mesopotamicus | reverse complement strand
GGCAGGCTCTGTTTGATGTAAATTATCAAAAAAAAAATAAATTAAAAAATACAAATTATTTTCATCATCATCATCACTTTTATTTATATAGCGCCTTTCCCATGCTCAAGGACGCTTTACAATCAGAGAGCATCAGCACATTAAACAACAACACATTAAACAAAAGGACAATACAGGTAAATATACAAGTATAAACGGAACAACAATAACACAGTGAAAACAAGTATGTCTTTAACAGAGATTTAAATGAAGACAGAGAGGTTGCATCCCGAATAGACTGTGGGAGAGTATTCCATAACTTGGGAGCTACTACATTAAATGATCGGCCACCCATAGAAGCCAATTTAAATCTAGGAACATGAAGTAGGCCTAGATTTTGTGATCTCAAGGTGCGGGATGGGAAATATAGATGAAGAAGCTCTACCAAGTATTGAGGAGCCAGACTGTGCAGAGCTTTATACGTTATAAGGAGAACTTTAGAATTTTGCATGAAGTACACGTCACATAAACACTGCTTAAAATTTTTTACATATCAAATAGTAACAACGCGGAGACATAGCATGCCTAATTGAGAAGAACAGATTAAAGAGCAGAAATAGCCATATTTTTATGCCTTACAGGGTTAAGCCGGAGCTGAAATGCTAAAGCTGATGTGTTAGCTTGGTGCTAGCATCTCTCATTGAAAAGTCACTTATATTTCACATGTAAAAAAAAAAAAAAAGCATGTTGTCACATTTTTTTTCACATGTATGTGTTATGATTTTATGATATTAATTGTGAAACATTACATTCAAACTTATTAATGAAGTCTAAAAGAGGTGTTATAAGAAACTTACAACAAAGATTATTTGAGCAATTCATTGATAAGAGCCAGTTCAGTGGTTTGTGTGGTGGTTTGTTTACAAATCAGACATCACTACTACTAGACATGTAGGCCATTCCACAAAATAAAGGTGCTCTTTGGGTGTCCACTTTTGGTTCCCTAGTCAACCTTTCAGTGGAGGGTTCCTTGGCGAACCATGATTCAAAATGAGGTGTATGAGTGAGAAGAGCATCTTGAAAGTTTGAGGAACCTCCAATACTGTAAAGTTCCTGTACCAATTAAAGATTCTTCTCAGAACTGTATGTCCAAGCCAAGAACCATTTAGGGACCTATATTTTTAGGGTGCATGGCACATGACACAGCTGGACCCAGTCGTGGTGTGCACCACTTTATTGTATGAATTGATTTGGCCATTTTCAAGATACATTGAAATGTTTTGCGACAGCAAAAGCAAATCCTGAAAATAAAATCAACCGTTCAGACAATGTGGGGGGTTTTGGTATGGTAGCATCTGACCCCTGAGCACATATCTGTCACTGCTGCCATTTATCCTCATTAGCAGAGAACATGACAGGCCCGTATGTGTGTCCTCGAGCAAAGGAAGAGCCTGTGTCTCCTGTCTCCTCCTCAGTGGAGCTGGGTAGTAATTACTATTTCTGGAAGGAGAGAACGTAATACATCTGAATGATCCTATAGACTGCATATGAGGGGTGACATGAGCATCTGAAGTGCACAGAAACTGAAGGAATGTACACTTTCAAGGACTTGAGAGGTTTTTCATTCATCACAAAATGGACATCAAACAAGGCAACCTTTGGAGTGCAATCAATCACAGCAGAATACAGCTTAACCCACAAGCACCAGAACAATGAAGATGATCATTTTTGTTCTATACTCAAGTAGTTCGGAATTAAGATGACAAAGCAATAAGAGACAAAGGTACAGGGTGTTTTGGGGAACATTCTTCTATTTCATTCCCCTATGTAGGTGAGCATGAGAATTGTGACAATGAGCATCAAAAAATAAATAGTTATACCTGAGAATTTAATGAAAATTTTTACTACTAATTATATGGGTATGTTCATGACTGACTGCAGGAGACTCAAACATGACGGTATCTCATGGTGGTATCCATCGAAACAGACTGCATGAACATGCACCAGCCCTGCACTTTATTATATGACATTATTTGAGGTAGAAACTTTCACTTTGTACACACTACTATATTACTCATTTCTGCTAGCACTTCTATGAGATTTTCTATGTTATGCTTGCAACACTGGTATTAATACTACTTTGACATGATTTTATATTTGATAAAAACTATCTTGCAAAACTTTAAAATTATTCACGGAAAAACTTCTGTCCGCAAGCAAATGATATGCTTTTAAGAAAGAGGGTATCATAAACAAGACCCCCAAGTGACCTTCATGGAGCAATGCCAAGGTCAGTAGCCCTTTCACAAAATTTTGGAAAAAATGTCATTTTTGAGTAATGGTTAGAATGGTTCAGTTTACCATGTCAGGTGGTGTGACCTCAGGAAAACCATGAAAAAAAGTGTAATTATTATAATATTTTTTATTTATTTGAAGAAACATAAGAATATACTCAAGTTCAAGGAAAATGGCCTCTATGAGTATCTAAATAGATGCCTGTTTTATTTGAAATTAGTCTGAAAAGTCAGGTGGCACAACCAGTAAGTCTAATGGTACAACCAGACCAGTACAGTTTTAACAGCTGAAATAGGCAATTAAAGGCTTTGACAACACTAACTATATTCAAGACATAAAATGCACATAGATATAAATGCAAATACATGCAGATATAAAATGCATATCCTGTCCTTTTAATAAGATTTTTAAAAAATGTCATTTTGAAAACCTTATTTGTCACTGAGCCATAAACAATTTTAAAAGCTCATTTATGATGCCCATAAAGGCATCAGTTGACATAACCTCAGTCATGTTAGCTGATACTTGACGAAATAAGCCTTTATAAAAGTTTATGTAGATTTATGTCAGTTGTTGTAAACAGCTTATGTAGTGTCGTGCAGCCTTATGAATCCTGCCCTTCAGTAAAGTGCTCCATTAGGTTGTTATGACAGTGACGACATACACAACAGGTGAATTCCAGTTGGTTTCAAAAACCTGACAGTTCCATCATCATGGACTCTTTACTCTTAAGAGAAATGCGGTGTGTGTTATGAAGTTCACAACCCAGCAAAGAATGTTGATGAAGATTTAGTGAGACACTGCAAGATGACACGTGTGAGAGTGTGTTGGTGGTTGAATGGTACTGACAGACTCAGGATGTCCCTCAGGAGCGTCTCCATCTCCATCCCTGGAGAGATACTCCAGAAGTACGCTCCCTCTCTTCCAGCAGCGCTGCCTGCAGAGACAGACTTGCTTAATAGCATCTTAGCTGAGAGTTAGTTAATGGTTTTTACCAGAAAGAAAAAAAATCTCCAGATAGGCCCACCGGGCTATTTTAGTCACACGTATGATTAAAGAAGACTGTTAACTCTACAAAATAATGCTGTCTCTAATGATAAGCATAATCAACTACAGAGAGGAAATCTGAAAGAGTTTGAGGTCGATGCTTTAAAGTGAGAGATGAATGAAAGCAAAGCAGATTCTCAAAAGACCCCCTGTTATTCTCTCACTTTATCTCACATACCGCTTACTTCAAAAGCCTGTCAGTCGGGAGCGTGAAGCCAGACCCTCACTGTCTGACTGAAACATTTGGGGGAGCTTTCATTTTTCTTTTGAAAACAATTTAAAAATAAAAAGTGAGCCCATCCTGAGCATCCTTTACACAACATATGCATTTCTTTAATCTCATGGAAATACATTCAAATGTATTCTCTCCACCAGCTTGATGCCATTGAAGCATAAGCTTTATTTCACAATAAGGGGCATCTGGAGCAAAAACAGTGCCTTTTTCCTCCACAACATCAATCAGATGTAACTTTGAGAGAAAAAAAGTGTTTATCTTGCCAAGTTGGCTACCCCTTTCCACATAACATTTGTTTATTTTATTTATTTTTGCTCGTTATTTCCACTGATTTTTGAAAAGAATCATTAATGAAACACAGTTTCAACAACAAACATCTCCAAAAAGCCTTGTTATATCAAACCAGAGAACATAAACAGACAGCAATTACATCTGAAGACATAGAAAATACACTTCAAAAAGACATCCTGTACATGCATTTGTATAATTCATTATACTTTATGTCTGTTGGGCCATCATTATGATTTACATAACCTTTTACAAATGATGAATGATAAAGTGCTCTTTAAGTGCGAAAATCAAAACATGCATGAATTCCTTATTACACTTGACTGACAGGCCATATCCAGGCTAATGGAAGGGGTAAGCATTTGTAAGCTTTGTGTGACTAATGTATATCCAATATAACACTTATAGAAAAGGGACAGGCATTGATCTGTCATAGACGTATCACAGACAAGGGAAGATAATTGGAAAACTGTGCACTACATTTCAACCTGCCTATGATCTGCTCACTTGCTACAGCGCATTCTTAAATACCTGAAAAATGAAAAATGGTTTAAAAGATGAGCTCATAGCTGTACAGATGCACAATAATTGAGAAGATTGCAAGGCAACCTGGTCAGGGCTGATTTTCTTTTTCTTTTTTTTTCTTTTTTTTTGGTGTTTTGATGCATTTTCATACATAGAAAACTGTTACTGACAGATGAGCAAGTCTCTGATGTCTTCTATAAAGAGATTGTTCTTCAAAGATAGCATACTAGCATATTAAATATTGTGTCAATGTCATAATTAGAGGTACACTCAATAATATAGAATGTATAGTAAAGTACAGTAGTATATGATTTGGATGGAGCCCCTGACAGCCTTATAATTAATGTTGTCCATGTGTAAATGTGAACAAAAAAGTGCTTATTCATAAAGCATAACGCTGTTGTCGGAAGAAAACCTTGTATCTCCGAAATGATAATTTTCTAGGAGAAGGAAAAAACATACCTTACTTTTAATGTAAGTCGATGGAACCAGACATTTTTCCAAGTCATTTTAGGCCGATTTTTTTGGTCCATTCTTCATGAAATTTATACACAATGTAAAGGACAACAGGCATTTCCAAATTATGTCAAAACAGAAAAACAACAAAAATGGAGATGCAAAGTTTTCTTCCGACAGCAGCGATAAGCAAACATAGGTTTAAAAAATGAAATCCTTAGAGGAAAAATTATTCAAACACCCTAAATGAATACCATTAGTACTTTATGGCAAAGCCACTGTTGGCACAAACAGCTTCAAGTTTTGGCTCATTCCTCTAGGCAAACAACCTTCATCTGCCTAAGGTTATGGGGGTCCCTCTGATTTCAAAATCCATAAATTCCATAAATTTTCAATATAATTCAAGTCAGAAGATTGGCTAGGCCGTGCAAGCACCACCCCCTTTTTTAGAAACCAGTTTTGAGTTGTTTGGGGACGTTGTCTCGTTGAGACATACATCTCTTCTTTCTTGGCTGATGAGATTAGATTCTCCTCTAACAGGTCCTAATACATGGTCCTGTCAATGATGTGTGATGCCCCAGTGCTGTCTGCAGAGAAGCAGCCCCACTTCATGATGCTCCCACCTCCGTACTTCACTGCAGATGTTCTTGGGATCATACATTGCATATAACTTTACATTAATATATTTCCAGAGCATATATTCAATTAAAATGTACATAAATAATGTATTTTGACTTTGTAAATATGACAAAAAAGATATGTAAACATACATATATCTAAAGTTTAAAAATAAAAATGAATCAAGCGCTACATAATAATGCTGTAAAAATGAAAATGTTCATGTGAAAACTGTATCTGGTGTCATTGTAAAAGATGCTGCCATTGCTTAGGAGTAGCTAGTAGCAATCATGGAGAAGCCGAAGGAACTTCCTAATGATCTTAGTAAACAACGTTGGATTGTATAAGGTTAAATAACAAAAACAAAAGTTTCTGAACACTTTTTTCCCTTATTATATATGATTTGCTTATTCTTGTCCTCCTGCTTCTACGGAGCCCTGCTGGTCACATCCCATATAAATAAAAAAAATGCGACTTAATTATCTCGTTTCCATGCCTTACTAAGTTGTGGCCACACGTAATTTTTATTTATACAGGATGCCCCCAGCGGGGCTCCATATGTTTCAGTCTTTTCCAGTCTGTTCTGTTTTCTAGATGTGTTCCAGTGCTTTGTTTCATTTAAAATAAGCTTCACTTCATGCTTACATTCATGCTTACATGCATGTCCTGCTCCACACCAAACGTTACATTAAAAGAGATACACAAGAAAACACATCTGTCTGTTAGTTCAGTTTAAATGAAACAAACCTTCCTAGAATGTTTAAAATGTACTTTTACTAATAACAGACATGTCAGCCTTTTGGTAGAGCTCATAATAATTAATGGTCTCATTCTTGGTCAGACCATTAAAGGGTTAAAGACTTAAATAAAAAGTTCAATAGCAGTTCACAGAATTGTATACTACTGAACATGACTGCACAAGGAATGTTAAATTATATGACAGTGTGAAATTACCTACTTCATGGCAAACTCAAAGTTTTTTTAAATAATTTATGTCACCTGACTTCTAACCCTAATCTTTGTTATAAAACTCAACACATTTTAAATGTTGTAATCTCGTAGAGACATGTAGTGCACTGTATTACTGAATGCCTAAATGTCTGCTGTCTGCTCTGGGCTGTTTTTTCGTCCATTAGCAGATCTCAGTTGGAGTTGTATTAGACTTTTGTCAGAATGACAGCGATGTTGGAACAAGGGTGGCATACTTACGACCTTTTCCATATTTGGTCTACTGGGTAATAAACATGCACAGTTCACCATCTGTCACTCTGTGGCTTTTGTATGGAAGCAAGATGATCATTCCTGAAATGATTTCACCCTCTTCTTCCTTCTTCTAGAACCTTCTTGTCATCATATACCCAATATGGAAGTGATGCTGGTGGTAATGCCTCTGAAACTGGAAAGGGAAAAGTATATTTGCATATACATCTGTCATGCCCGAAACGGCCATGGACTGATCTGCCAAGTTCTAGACGAATGATCCCATTTAGAGAAGAGATATTAACATATAAAACATGTAAGCTATCCTGCAGTAGGATTAGCACAAACCAAGGCAGATCAGAAGATCGAAGGCATTAAAAAATGAAATAAGAAAGAGCTGTGTCGAGTGGACCTCTCCAACATCAGGGATGATTCGGGGGGTTTAACAATGGTACTTATCCTGAAGAGGTAAAGCATGGTCTCCTTCGCTCGGGGATTAGAGGATCTGGCTTTGACAGCAGTTCAAGCCTATCCTTGAGATCTCCAACACGTCGATAGCTCAGAAGGTGAAGTATTGACTCACGCACCAGAGGCGGCCTGTCTGTGTTTAGCCTGAGGATATTTGGAGATGTGGGAGACAGCGAAGAGGTTTTACTCCCATTACCAAATCTCCAGCACAGCTGAACACAAAGCACCACACTGCCCTGACAGGGATGAGGGATACCTGAGAGCGAGGAGCTCACGCCTCTCCTGAGTTTCAGCACTGCTCAACTGAAAACACCGCACTCTGAGGTGAAACCGAACACAGTTTGAAAACCTTCTGTTTGAAGTGAGGGATATTGTGTTTGTGCTACTGCCAGAAAGTGAAAAAAAAAGAAGCTGAAATTGAATGCACTTTGAAAACCTTCTGTTTCAAGTCATTGATGTTATGTTTGTGGGATTTCCAAAAAGCTTCGCTCATGTCCTGCCCCACATCAAACCTTACATTAAAAGAGATGCATAAGAAACATGTCTGTCTGTTAATTCAGTTTAAATGGTCTTGGTCAGACCATTATAGGGTTATAGGTTACAAAGATTAAGAAAAATACAAAGAAATTTTAAAGAAAAATACAATACAATGAGGAAATGGTTATGGGAAATGACATGACAGTGCGAAATAACCCACTTTATGGCTCAAAACTCAATAACAAAATGAAAAAATGAGGTGAAATTGAGCACATTTTGAAAACCTACTTCACGTCATTGATATTGTGGAATCGTGAAAAAGTAAGTAAAACTGAACACGTAAGAAATCGCTTGTTTCAAAAAAGGGCTACTGTGTTTGTGCTATTACCAAAAAGTGAAAATATTTGAGGTGAAACTGAAAATCTCTTTCAAGTCAGTTTGTGAAATTGCCAAAAATTTTGATGTAAAATTAAATACATTTTATAAACATTTTTTCCCAAAGAGTACTAGTCAAATATAAAAGAAATGAGGTGAATCTGAATACATTTTGAAACTCTTCTCTTTTAAGCAAGTTATACTGCATTTGTATCAGTAAGCATTTCCATCAAAAAGTAAAAAAAAAAATAAACTAAAGTTGAACACATTTTGAAAATTGTTTTGTTCAAATATATGTTGAAAATTTTCTGTTGTAAGTGATGCTGTTTGTGCTATTTTCAAAAGTTAAAAAAAAGTAAAATTAAAGACATTTTAAAACTCTCACATTTCTGTTTCACTCATATTTTGACTGTTATTGAGAGTGTGTGCTCATTACTGCCAAAAAGATATGGAAAATATTTTGTTCCAAGGGATTGATACTGTGTGTTAACAAATAAAGTAAATAAAAAGTGACTCAATTTTTCAAAATCTGTTTCAAATGACTGTTATACTGCATTTGCTATTCTCAAAAATTTAATTTTTCTAAATTAAATAGATTGTAAAATCTTCTGCTTCAAGTGAGTGATTAGTGCTACTGCCAGAAAGTGAAAAAAATTGAGGTGAAATTAAACACGATTTTCCCAAATCAGTGATATTTTGTTTGTGCAATTGACAAAAAGCTCAAAAAGTGAAAGGAATGAAGTGGGTTTGATTTTTTTTCTAAATCTTGTAAATGATAATGCATGCAAAATATTGAGGTGAAATTCAACAGATTTTTTAAAAATCTTTTGCTATTTCAGTGAACACATGACAGTATGTTTGTTTGTGCTGTTGCCAAGAAGTGAAAAATACCTGTGCGTAGAATGTCAATGTGATCTACATTAATAATGAAACAAGCTCTGTTTTGCAGATGCTGCTTCTCGGCTGCAGTGGTGGAGACGTGAATGGCGTGGTTTGCCAGGCGGTCAGCAGCTGCTGATGTTCGCATCTCAGAGGAGAGCTGGACCATGTGTTGGCCAGAGATTGTCAAGTGGCCAAAGAATTAACTGGGTCATCCAGAGATATTGAGGTCATATACATAGACAGCATATTTACAGTACATTACAATAGAGGAACACACATTGAATGTTTTTAAAGCACTGGTTTCATCTGGAGATTTACTGTTCAATGGACCCTCTTGCAGTGCCAGTGGGCACATTAAATATAGATCTTTATGCTGCTTAAATTATTCCTTACAGACTTTGAACAGGCCTACAGACGAAAGGTGTAATTATGCTCTAAAGAATATGTTGCTGATTGCTTCACAACAGCTTGGCTCTCCACTTTGTCAGCACAGCCCTGTTAATTACACATGTCTGACAGAATGAATGTTCCAGCACTAAAGCTTTGCCTGTTCTGCACATAGAAGTATCAGTGTGAAATTATAAGGGCTGATAAATGTCCCACTACTCCATCACCTCCACGCAGTGAATGAGGAGCAAAAGAGAAACGGCCATTCAGCAGGAGCTCCATAAAGTAGCATGGCGTAAAAAGTGTCCGTTTTGAGATGATAAACATGTTTAATTCCACCGTTCTCGACAAGACGCTGAGAATATGCATGAGTAAGTGTGCATTATTAACGGGAACCGTTTGAGGCACTGCAGTGCAATAAGCGGTAAGCTGCTCTGTGTTAATCTAACAGGCTTTCCCTGGTGCTGACTGTGCGTGTATCTGAAGTTAAGGGATGAGATTCAAGTCTTTTTTTCGTGCTTGTGTGCGGTACTTTTGTACAGTACTGCATAAAGAGGAATTCTGGTTGTCATCACTTTGTCACACAAAGTGCAGAGGAATCTGAGCATCTCTGTGACACTCATTCCCTCCATAAGCCAGGGGCATAGCCAGAGCTTTTAGAATGCGGGGGCCAGGTAAGACCCAGAGAGTTTATTGTGGTAGCTCACTGCTAGGAAAAAAAACTAAAACAATTATGTTTTATTATTAGTCAAATGACATAAAAAGTTATGCTTTGGTTTTTCTCTATATATACCTAATTCTGCACATCATTTCTACAAATATTACATCAATAAAACTATTGCCAAAACCAAACTCAAAGTTTTTAAGCTTTTAGTCATTCATGAGGAATGCTTCATTGTATTCAGTGTTAACTTGAAGAAAAACATTCCATACAAAGAGCTCATGGAACTTATTAATTTAGGCTGCCCTCACTACAGGTTATACACGAGTCTGACATATTAGAGACATATGAGAAAGATAGTCAGACAGCACTGTAAAAAGTAACCTACAACACATGCATGTGTTCACCTGTAAACAATTACTAATTCATTAGCGTGATAAATGATTGTAGGTGAATAATTTTTAATAGTTAACTCATCTTACCATCACATAGCCTACTTCATAATGTAGCTCACACAGCAGCAATGCTGAAGAGACCTGTGCACATTTAGTTGCCTGTTATTAATTACTAAGTGCGTTTTCAGGCTCTTATATCTGATTGGTAACTACTCCCAATGATTTACACCATAAAGCATAATTGACACTTTATTGCTGATGGCTAACTGATTAACTGGGCTTTATTTATGATGACTGATGGTTGACTGTCTCACTTTCCATAACTAGGGTGGCCAGAAGTGTCATGCCTGGGTAGCACTGGCAACCCCTTGGCTACACCTCTGCCATATACCCTTTATAGTACACATTATGATGCTAGATAGCAGAAAATGGTTGTGGTGTTTATGTCTTAAAATAGATCAAGTAGGCATAATTTAAAAACATTGTTCTAAATGAATATTTAAGGGTACACTTGTATTTTACTTTAAAGCAATACTGTACAATAAAGGAAACATCTTGAAATGAGTTTTTGTTTAAAATCTTGAATAAAATGTATGGAAATATTATATTAAAATATCCATTAGTACAACTAAACTATAAAAACAAAACTAACCCTTTGTTTGTCTGATTGTTGCCTGTAGGCAACATTGTGCGAGTATTTTTTTCTTGTAGACCACAAGTTCTCAACCCTGGTCCTGGAGTACCTTCTGTACCGTTAATTAGCTGGTTAGTTTGATCAGATGTGTTGGGAGCAGATGGAACACTGAAATGTGCAGTTCAGTGTTACAAGACCCAGGTTGTGCACAGGCCTAAATGTGCAGTTTATAGGCCACGTGCAACGTAGACATAGAATGCTAAACTCTTCTTTGTGCATGTGCACCAAATGTGCAATGATTTTGCAAAAAATGGGTGAAGATGCAGCTGATTGCATTTCCTGGTCGGTGTACTAAACTTTGTAGCAGACAGTTTTGTGTCGTTTTTTCCTCCATCTCTTAAGACCAGGCGTAATTTTGTGTCAGTGGTATGTTACTGAGCGATGTCCTTTAAGAATGGCTGCAGACACAGAGATTAGATGGAGGCACTAGCCTCAAATGTGATAAAGAATGTTTGTTAAAAACTTAAAAACATCAAAAAACTTAACTTATTAACAGCAGTCTGTATTGACACCAATCTCTTTATCACTGAGCTTTGATTTTCTGTTTTGTTACAAGCTTATTGAATGCTTGGCTGCATTATTTCAAGTGCAAAGTAAATGCAAAATGGACTTCTTTTTCTCAGACGTGCGTTTACAGGAGGGTTGCGCAAAACATTGGATTACACATTCCCCTCGACTACATATTTCCCACAATTTATTGCAGTTCACGCAGATTGTGGTGCCTGGTTTTGCGTCAATTTTCCTCTTTCTTTTGCAACTAGACATAAATTTGCATTAGAGATGTGTTGTTGAGAGACTTCCTTTAACAAGCAGAAGACACAGCGATTATATAAAGAGATACCTCAAACACATGCCGAAGGAATTTTCATCAGAATAACGTTGTTTAAACTCTCTGGACCAGATCTGAGTATGTGAGTAGATGTGGTGCAAAATATTTTGCGAGGCGACTGCAATATTCATGCAGCATCTTGCAGGCTCAGTTTCTTTAGCCGGAGTAAAATAATACCCTGGTAGAATGTTTTGGTTGGAAAGAATTTCAAGATTTAACATCACTGTCTCTTCATCACTGAACCTTTATTTTCTCTTCGTCTTGAGCTTGTTGACGACTGTTTTACTGTGCCTTCTATCCTTGTACCTCACAAGTGAGCAGCGCTTTCAGATGAAAAGTGCTTTGCACTTCGCTCACCATGAGGCTGGACATACTTCCTGTTTCGCATCATTGCCAGCACATACACACTGTACACATCAGCATAAGATTGAAAAGAATTCACCTGACATTGAATATTTGCATGCATTTTTGCAACACATACCTTAGTTTAAAACAAAAAAAAAGCCTCTGTCTTTTTCAAGAAGACAAAAACCATGAAAAAGAAAGTGGTCATACGCTGATCAGTCATAACATTATGTTTCTACGCTCGTTGTCCATTTTATCAGCTCCACTTACTATATAGGTACTTTGTAGGTCAATTACAGACTGTAGTCCATCTGTTTCTCTGCATACTTTGTTAGCCCCCTTTTACCCTGTTCTTCAGTGGTCAGGATCCCCAGTGGACCCTCACAGAGCAGGTACTATTCAGGTGGTGGATCATTCTCAGCACTGCAGTAACACTGACGTGGTGGTGGT
>JAILXH010023778.1:0-16882 GCA_023558415.1 Piaractus mesopotamicus | reverse complement strand
ATCTATCTATCTATCTATCTATCTATCTATCTATCTATCTATCTATCCATCCATCCATCCATCCATCTAAGAAACCATACATAATAGGATCCAGAAACACCACTGCCTTCTCTGGGCCTGAGTTCATTTACTTAGCTCAAGCGCAGAGAAGTAAAAAAAGTAAAAAAAAGTCCTGTGGTCTGACTAATCAAAATTTTTAATTCTTTTTGGAAATCATGGACACCGTGTCGCCTGGGCTAAAGAGAAGAGGGACAATCCAAGTGGTATAAGCACACAGTTTAAAAGCCAGTATCCATGATGGTGGTGGATCTTTCTGATCTTTAGTCTACTGAAGACATTTTTGCTCAGAACATCACACCACAATAAAGAGAATTAAATCATTTTGATATTGAGACTTTTTTCACCCTTGCCCTTCACCCTTTATTTGCAAACATGCTATATGCCATTTCAAATCATTTCACATTACCAGAACTGCACATATGGCTGCCCCCTTGAAAACATCAAAGCAAATGCACACGGTTTCACAGCATCCTCAGTGTTTTCACAACAAGGTGAAAAACCCTTGCTCCCAATGCTTACTGCTGTGCTAGCTAGCACTTTTAAGTACTTGTAATATTGTTAGTGCTAGCATCCATCTGGCAAAATGTGGAAGTAAATAATGCTTAACAAGAGCATTTCTGTTAGGATTTGTTAACCGTGCAACTCTCTCTGTTTCCTCTCCTTTTTTCCTGCATGGCAAACTTTTGGCCACAATCTTTGCCCATTATTTTAGTTTCAATTTTACACTCTATGATATTTACTGTACTGCAGTAGCTAGCGCCTAGCCATAGCTGGCTGTGCCAGCTTGATCTTAGCATGCATCTTAGCATACATCATGAATAGATTTCTTGTTTGTTTTGCCCAATTTTTGTCATGGCTAATTCTCACCTGCTAGTTATTACACGATACTGACTAGCTGAAAGGGTGAAGGCTAACACATTTTCTTCAGACACATGAGGCCAGTCACATCTTTTTAAACTACTGCAGCTGGACAGCTCAGTGTTCTTGGAGGAGAATGCTACCTGTCAATTCTATTGCATCAGCTAACATTGTGGTTCTCAAACTGGTTCTTGAGCTGTGAACAAAATGGATCGCTGTTTGTGTTTCTGAGTGATTTTAAGGGCACTACAATCTCCGGTAATGCATGTCTAGTGAACACCGTAGATCACAACATCAGCTCAATGTATACCAAAGTGCATTGTGAGTCCCTTGTTATTATGAACAGAAGAATGTTACATTAAATGTAGCTGCTCAGCTCATGAAAATTGAACTTATCTGACTCTCTTGACTTTCTGAACAAAGACTACAAAACACTAGCAGCTCTGTGCAGTTAAAAACAAAGACTCTAACGCTGCTCATCATACAGCAAAGCACTGGTAACTGCAAGTAACTGCAGTCATAGACCAAATACTAAATTTGTACTCTATTAAAGTTCACCCCACCCCCTTTTCAAAACACTGCACCCGTTTACAGCTACAAATAAGAAAACACCTTCAGCCTCTCATGCAATACATACTGGCCTGTTTATTTATGTGACTGGTAAATACTGACGCTGGCTGATAAAAAAAGTGTCCACATTAATTTATTGCTTCATGATTTTAATGCTATTTAGTAAATGAAATAGTTCTGCCATATATAGCACTATACTAATGAGGGAGAGGGATCCATTTCAGTCACAGCCAAGGTCTCTTGGGCCACTTCTAATGGTTGGGCCCCTGAAAGCCCCCTTACCCCATTATATGTGCGGCCCTCCAAAAATTGAATGAAGGTTTGTCTATATCATTTACTCTGACCCTTACTCAGGAAAAGATGAGACGATTTTCCCATTATCTGCTATAGACAACTCTGGATGACCACAACTGCCCAGACTTTATTTGGCCTTATCAACTTCCATTGATTGCCCCACTTTCTACAGCACCAAGTCTGACTTGCCTTCATCTGATCTAATCAATAAACAAACAAACAAAAAAGGGGGTGGAGAAAACTCGCTCTTCTTCCCTGAGTCAGTTTCATGTCTTGAGCCTTTTTTGGAATGATCCTCCTGCACAAGTACTGTTCAATAGTTTTGGTGAAGTCTGGCAGATCAAAGGTATGCTTACAATCTATGAAAGACATAGAAGGAAAAAATATCCTTGTATTTATTGCAATAACACAGAGTATTGGTGACAATGATGTGATGTGAGCCCAAAGAGAACTAAAGAATAACAGTCCAGGATGCTTTCATTCAAGCTTGTCTGCAATCTGGTTGGAGTACCGTTGTGAATGTTCATTAAAGTGTGGCTGTACTGGAATAATATATTAAGGAGCACACAGGTGTAGCATTATTTATAAGCAATCAATCAACAATCATTTTCCAATAACTTTCATAAATCATAATCACAATTGTAAACTTGATATAAATATAAGAATAACAATATAAGAATACAGGAAACATAACCATGACCAGGTAAATTGCAATGGTTTGCAAGGTGCTTCCTACTCAAACCCATCTGGTGACTTGCAGTGAAAGTACAGCTGCCCCCCCAGCCATATTTTTCTGTGTTGAAGAAACCCACTGATGTTAATATTCAACAACAAAGTCATCTAATTCTCTCGCCCAGCTTAATTTATGCACCCACCACACTGCCTGGGGGCTTTTAAATACTTTAGGATTTGTGAGTGGACATCACACTGTTAGTTTGTCATGGACGTCTGCATATGTGTGTATGTGTGAGTGAGCACCTCACAGGTCGTGTTCTGAAAGGGCCTCAGTGAAACCTGGCCGCAGTTTTTGGTGAGGCGCCAGCTTAAAGTCCCACAGGAGGGAAGCGTGCACGGCCACAGAGTGCTGAAGAAAAAGAGAGAGTGCGAGAGAGAGAGAGAGAGAGAGAGGGTGTGAGAAAGGCAGAGGAGGTGAGGATTTTTTTTTTTATGTCTACAGCAAGGGATAATCAAACCAGTTCCAATTTGTGTGTGGGCTTATCACTCAATTGGGAGTGATGAGGTCCTGACTTTTATGGTGCAGTCAACCAGCAAACAGCAAGATAGGCTCACTCCAGCATTGTTTTTTAATGAGGCCTGATGAAAACATGAAGCTGCTAAGTGAGGAGGGATATCAGTCTGTGCATAATCACTATGGCAGCAATCACACCATCCCTTCCTGCTCTACTGGATCAATACTGGAGACAACCCCCAACTGACTCACCGTCACTGTGATCTCATTTGAATCTTTCAAAAGTGTGACATCATTATAGACTGCCAATTTTATGTATATATATAAATATTTGCTCTGTTGGAACAAAAAGTCCCCCTCCAAAATGATAACTTTATGGGAGAAGAAACAAAACATTCTTTCCTTTTAAAGTAAGTTAATGCGGCAAGACTTTATTCTAAGTAATTTTGGACCATTTCATCATAAAATTTTCGTGCAGTGTGAAGGGTAGCTGCTATTTTCAAATGGTCTAAAAAATACAACCAACTTCTGACTGAACTTAATATGACATCACATGATATCAAAAATATTGCTGCAGATGTCTTCAAAAGCCTGAAAGCAAGTCTCCCAAAAAGAATGAAAGCTGTATTAAAAAAGTTATATTTAATAGTTGAGCCTTCTGTATAATTTACTGTGAAATGTTTCCAGCTCTTTTACGACACTATAAAACGAATAACTTATATTTAATCGCCATGTTAACTAGAAATTAAAAATTGAAAAGGTTGTCTTTGACATTTGCACAGTACTGTACAAGGTCTGACTATGACAATATATATGAACATATAGTGCTGGGCAATATCAGTATACAGATGTATACATGTCATTTACACAGGTATACCAGTGTTGATGTCATACAACAATACCAATTTTTAGCAGTATTCATAAAAAAAAGGATTTTAGCACACCAGTAGAAATGAACTATATAAGGCTCTCTTTAGAATTTCTTTCCCTCAGCATAGAATTCCTGCACCCAGGAAGAACAGATAAATTGATTTTTATTAAAATATCATGATACAGTATATTTGGAAAACATTGTGAATCTGACTTTTATATGTCACTGTCTATATGTGTAGTAAGTGCACATGTGTATCTGCATGAGTTGTACGTCTTTTTATCGTAGTTTAGAGAAACATCAGCAGCTGCACCTCAACGTTAGCATTTTTTAAACCTTCAATTACTTGTGGCCCTCGCGACCTCATTTGCTGCTGCTGTATGCTTTATGAAATATTTGTGCGCACACGTCCCCTTGCATCATTGTTACTCATTGTTCCTGCTGAACTGAAAGGCACTTGCCTTGCAAACACTAATTGTTTTCCAGATTAGTTGCTGAAGCAATTAACGATTGTTTGGAGTATGGGCTGTGAACTCTCCCCACCTCCACCAGCTTCTCCACAATGAACATCTTGTCCATGTGACCAGGCATTTGTGACTAATACGGATTGAAATGGACACATCATGAACATCTGATGTTCTCAAGTGCTGCTGAGATGAGCAGCCCTCCTAACTTAATCTGGCTACAGTCGTAATCAGCATTTGCATTCAGATCCCAGCAAAGTGCGTGTCCATTAACCTGTCAGATAGGCCGTC
The DNA here is from genome assembly GCA_023558415.1 of Piaractus mesopotamicus. Taxonomy (NCBI): domain Eukaryota; kingdom Metazoa; phylum Chordata; class Actinopteri; order Characiformes; family Serrasalmidae; genus Piaractus; species Piaractus mesopotamicus. Next base: position 12,285 of record JAILXH010023778.1, on the reverse strand, counting down.
TAGACTTCGCTTCACTGGACCATTGCTGAGAGGAGTGGAGAGCTGGGGACCTGATCTGTCGTTTTAGTTAATTCTCAGGAGAATGTTGTTTGTAAAGTAGTATCTGGCCTATATGTTCCATACTTTATTTAACTGAAATAAATCATTGCAGCCAAACTATTATTATCAACTTATTACTGGTGATGATAACTGTCAAGAACATCAACAGACCTAATTCAAGGAACAAGTTGACTTTTTCTAATGCAAATTTGTTTCTGACAAGAACACTGCGCTACTGTGTGTAATCTGGAATTTTATAGCCAACATTTAGTGATCTGATTAAACTGAGGGGGGAATAGTTTCGGTTTAGAGTGCAGAGGGAAAATGCCTATAAAAGTTTCCTTTCCATTTGTCTCCATGCACAGCCATAAATCTAATCACACTGAGCTTTGCTTTCCTGCTCCACAAGTGTTTTAGTGGAAATTAATTCTTAATGTTGAATTAAAATGAGCTCTTTTGGGCATCTGAAGTGTGCCGCAGCTTAATTATGCACATCTCATGGTGATGGCTTGGCCGTGATTTTTCATATCAGGCCATGTGTGGTAATGGCTTTTGAGGATTATCTTTTATCCAATTACGAGCGGGTGACCTGGGAGGCCTACCTGTGTTTGCGGGCTTAGACTGGATTCATTAGTGGGCTAAACCCTCTCCTGGCCTGTCGGATTGGGCTGGATTTGGGCCATGGAGGCGCTGACTCTCTGCGATGGCACAGGCAGGAGAACGTGAGATTGACCTCTGCATGTGCTAGCTGCTGGGGGCTTGTGATGGATGATGGTAGGTGAAGGAGCCCATGGCCTGATATGAGGGGGAATAAACCAGAGGGACAGATTGATTCTGAGCCACTAAAATACAAACACTGAGCGTGAGAAGAGGAGTTCTGTCTCATACTCTGCTCCCTTATTCACTCGCCTCTCCCTTTCTCTCTCTTTCTCTTTTTCCATGAGCTGCTGAGGAAAAAAGAATGCACAGATAGTGATTTCTTAGCATGCCTGTGATTATCGCGGCAGGTTTCTAATAATAACAGTTTGTGTGTGTGAGGAAGAGTGGGTATAAATGATAGTAATCAGGAGGTACAGTAGATAAATGGACTCCTTGTGGCAGGCCGGCATGTGGGCTCGTGGCATGCAAAATGGATGCTGTGTACCAGGAGGGTTTAAACCCAAACACTTCTGCTGAGATGAAACACACACCACAAGAGAAACTCAATCAGTCACAGATGAACTGACTGCCGGGTGCAATTGAGCATGTGCATCCTGAGACTCGTCATTCATAAATCAAAACTTTTAAATGGAATTTTACCATATTTTTAAGTGTTCTGACATAAGTGACATAAGTGTATGCCAATCTCTCACAGAAAGATCCAGTTTTCTTAACAATGCACAGTACTTTGCAAAAGAGACCACCTTTCATTTGTTTTCAGTCAAAATGGGCATTAAGTGCAAGTTACTCATTTTCTGTCTCAGCAAAAACAGCAGAAAAAATATTTTAAGGGTAAAATTGCACGGAAGCCTCAACAAATAAATATAATATGATTTTTTTTCCAGTATTTACTGCATCCACTCTTTGCTTTTATGACAGTTTCTATTCTTTTCAGGAGACTGGCAGTTTTTTAAAGAAATGCACAGGGCTATTTTTCCACACCTCTAAAATTCAGTCTTAGAAGTCGGCTGTATTTTCTGCTTCTCATGATCCAAATAATCCCAAACACATTCAGTGATATTGAGGTCTGGACTGTGGGGTGGACAGTCCATTGTTCTGAGAACATCAGCAGCTTTTTTGACTGATCTGCATTTTTTGTGTGTGTGTATTTTCTCAGTAACAGGTTCTTGACAGCTACACATCATTTCAGACTCATAGTGTTGAGTTTTTCTCACAGTGGAAGGATGGACAGAAATACCTGTGGATTGTTTCAGATCTGAGGCAAGAGTGGAGCTTGATTTTCTCTCAAACATGAAAGTACGTTTTGGTGGTTTAGCAGCTATTGAGCAGTTGTTAGGAGTCCCATGTCCTCTATATTTTTAAATAATTCTCCAGTTTGGAAACTCCTTTTTTTTACTGAGTGGATTATCATCTATTTTCCAACCACCTTAGAAATATTTCCTGAAAATTACTGACTTAATGGCTGATTTAACTGGCAATAAAATAAATGGAGGGTGGCCTGTGTCTTTTACACAGTGCTGTTCTTGTTAGCTTCCATCAACACCACACAGACAGCCCTGATGTCTCTCTTTTATCTCTCTCTTATTCATAATGCATGTTATCCATGGTAACCATTTTCAAACAGAGCCTTCACAACCACAAACATGATACATATTTATTATTTATTATTATAAAGTCCTAGGTAAGTAGTGTAACGTAAACATTTAGATTGACCTAGACAGTAGAGGGAGGAGTAGCATGCCTTGAGACCATTTACTTGTTTGAGACATAACAATAACAAGTAAACAAGCAAATTCCACTCTATGTGTACTGCATGGTGCAGCCACTGGTGTTGTCACTGTCCATTATGTAATGCACATAATGCTCAACCTAAAACAAATCTTCCACCCAGTGTACATGCTGTTATGGATGAAGCATTACAAGAAACACATTCATCTGAGCTACCAAACCTGCTGTTCTTCCACTAATGTTTCCAGCACTGTGTGTTCTCTAAAATCCAAATAGCTGTAATGAGGGACAGTTTTGGGGAGTGATAGTTCCAACCACCTCTCAGAAACAGCCTGGCATTCACACTCTGTCCTCCATTACTGAGTGTACTCTCTTAATTGCAATAGCAACAAGAATGCATTAACTCATTAGCATGCGCACTCACATGCTCTTGAATAATGTATTAGAAGTATGCAGTCTTTACTTTAATTGCACAGGAGTAGCAGGGTTTAACCTGAGATATAAGTCTGGTTTTGGAAGGGCCAAATAAAGACAGTTACCAGGTCATAAACCATGAAGTGTTCTGTTCTCTGCTCTGTCATTCTCACTCAGATAAATAAACACACACAAATGCACCAGCAGCTGGAGGATCAGATTATGCAACTGGAAAGAAACCATCCCAACTCCTCTGTTATTATCATGGGTTAATTTAACTACACTAGCTTAACAGAAAAGCTTTCCAGCAGCTGAGTAAGTTTAGCAAAATAAAAAATGTACATCATGCCGTATTACTCTCAGTGGAACAGTTATTACCTCCTTACATGCAAATAACAACAATAAAATGATCAATCAGTCTGTATATAGTTTTCTCTAGGAAGTGGACCCTATAGGACTATATAGATTGATCTCACTGGTTTGTCGTCAAAAATGAAGGTGACCAGACATCCTGTATTCCAGCTTCACTGTAGGTGTCTCGACATCTCAAAAATTGTTTATATGTCCCATATTGCAGATAAGAATGTTTTTTTCCATTGCTAGGACAAATACACAATTTACAAAATATGCACTGTGTACACTGATGCACACAATACATGAGCACATGCAGCTTAGGTTATGTATCGTGACAGGACAGTGAGTGGCTAAGACTACACTCCAGGCAGATAAGCTTGCTAAGTAAGCGTTTTTTTAAGCAGAGGCATTCATGTCTAGTTAACCCCTTGAACCCCAAGCCTACTCAGTTCTTAGTCATAAGACTTATTCTCAGTATTTGGGTATTATGTAAATTATGTTGATATGAGAGTGAGGAACCGAAGTGTTCCACATACAGGCCATATCTGGAGAAAAGTGCATGTGCAGAGGCTATACATTCCTACCCCAAATATTGAGAACTACAAGAATAGAAAGTCACTGAGAAGCCCATGCTTAAATAAATAAAAAGCTTATAGGAACATTAACAGGTAGGTAAGGAATCAGAGGAATCAGCATGAACATTGATTTGCTTACAAACACTGCTGCTATGTTTGTTCGGGCTTTCTGATCCACACAAACAAGGAGAAATCCCCTCCACCCTATGCACATGTGGACTAACTAGGCTTTTGGAGCCCAAAGCCACATTCTCTCACCTCAAACTGGACTTAACATCACCCCCATCACAAGATTAACTTAAAAGTGAAGGCTAAATAGACTTCTACCTTCTAGCCTAGGTAAAGCACATATTAAAAACAGAATTTCTCTGTTATTCCTAGATTGAATTTATATATAATAGCTGGATAAAGAAATATGTTTTTTGAGGTTTTAGTGGCTCTGAATAATACATCTGTCCTGTATTAAAATACTTTATTATTTTTGACAGCAAAGAAGCATTTTAAATTTTCAGCCAGTTCTATACAGTATATTGGTATGCAGTCATGTTATACACAGTATATTAATATGTAGCCAGTTCTATACTGTAAATTGGTATGCAGCCAGTTCTATACAGTATATCAGTATACAGCCATGTGTATACAGTATATTAGTATGCAGCCAGTTATATATAGTATATTAGTACGCAGCCAGTTCTATACAGTATATTGGTATACAGTCATGTTATACACAGTACATTAATATGCAGCTAGTTATATACAGTATATTGGTATGCAGCCATGTTTATACAGTATAATGGCATGGAATCATGTTATATACAGTAAATAGATATGCAGTCGTTATGTACAGTATATTGGTATGCAGCCAGTTATATACAGTATAATGGTATGCAGCCAGGTTTATACAGTATATTGGTATGCAGTCATGTTATATACAGTATATCAGAAGTCAACCATTTATATACAGTATATTGGTATGCAGTCATGTTATATACAGTATGACGTTATATACAGTATATCAGAAGTCAACCAGTTATATACAGTATATTGGTATGCAGTCATGTTATGACAGGTAAAGCAATGGGCCCATGCAGAAAGTTTTCAGGGGAACCAAAATTACAGCTTTAACAAAGTTATATGACCTGTGAATGAACAATGAAACAGCTGACTGATGGTGCTTTTGACAGGAGTTTTAAAGCAATGTTGACGTCCAAATCCATTTTCAGCTCATACAATAGACTGTAAAAATAGGCCAGTGAACAATTGGCATGACTTGTGGACAGTAGTAGACATGGGAACAGGTAGAATCAGGTGGTTTTAGACATGGTTACATTTTTATGCTCTAGGTTTTTTTTCTTTTCTAAATTCCTCTTATTGCATAACTTGACATTTGTCGCAGTTCATAAAATGCCCAACTGTTTTATGAGGTAATAAAAACTGTTCTTGCTGTTTTATAGTTCATCATAGAGCAAAAGAACTATTACTACCTCAGATTTTTTAAATACATACTTGAAATGAGTTTGTTATGTGGAATGTACCCGTTATTCAACTCTTAAAACAATGACCTGTTTCTGGTGTCTAAATTCCTGCCGATTATCTAGCAGGTGCATCCTCCAGTTGCTAATCAGCATACATAATGCCTATTCTCACTGAAACCAGCAATGCCCTTTTTCACATGTTTGAAAACCACTTTGATATCTGCTTAAAAGAGCTGCGGAAAAAAGGTGAGACAGAAAAAAAAAAAAAAAAAAAAGTAGTGTGCTTTCTATAGATACACCCCATTTTCCAAAACAAACATGTCCTCTCTTCTCAGCTCTGCCAGGGGCGACAGCTTCACAGCAATAGGCATTTTTAAAAGGCCAAGGAAATGCAATTTGCATGTGGGCTGGATTTTGTTCATCTGTTTAGCTGCATGGAAGAAAAGGCAACACAAAGCAATTTTGCCACTACAAAGCATTTATTCACCACCTTGAATGCAAGAAGCAATGTTGTTGTTCTTTTTTTTCTTTCTGTGGACAGAGCAGTCAGACACCAGAGAGCGCTGTTGCCCTGCTGAAGAACACCCACCCCTGCATGCGGGTAAACTGTTGTCACTCCTCATCCCAAGTTCCTTTAAATATAAACTCAAGTTAATGAAAGTGGATAGACAGATTATGTTGAGAATTATGCATAATTGGACTTCTTTAAGTAACACTTACTCTCAGAGCATATTTAAAGAGAGTGAGAGAGTGAGAGAGAGAGTGAATGCTTGTGCTTTCTGTTGCTTTTGCATCAAGCCATGATTTCACCACAGGGTGCTAACTATGCTGACACATTACTATTTACGTCTAACTGTTTTTCTTAGATGTATAGGTTTACAGCATTATTTCTTCCTTCAAGTTGTAAATGTGTCATACTTTGCCTGGATGTGCTTCATAGTTCATTTGTTATGTTTTCTGCTTGTTCAAACTGTGCAGCAACTGAAACTTTTTGATTGATGCGCTTCTACACAGTGAAAAAGTAAAGTACTTGCGGGACCCCTCATTTCCATGACCAACATCTTCAAACTCCCTCCTTGAGTTTTTCACTCTCCGCTCTCTCTCCTCCAGTCCTGTACTCCCCCTCTTTCTGCCCTCTCTTGGCTTGTATGGGTGATGGCCTCTGGTTGGTTGGCACGGCGCCCTCCTCTGCTCTGGACCGGCTCTGGCTCTGCTGCATTCGAGGCGGCCTGTAAAAACCCACAGCCTGCAGGCGTGACTGGGCCAAGAGGAGCGGCTTTCCCTGCAAAAGCCTGCCTGTCCTAAAGCCTTTCTCCCTCCTGCTGCTGCCGCCTCAGCCTGGTCCTTCTTCGAGCGGACGGCCGGACGGGTGCTAGGTTATCCGGGCCTGTAGCTGTGGGGGGGGGCTGTTTAGGGGTGCAGAGGGTAGCAAGAGGCTTTTGGAAATCACTGCAGGGACAAAGGGAGATGCATAATCACAGGCCCATTCTGATTTATATTCAGCTGAATGTTGAATGCTGGAAAAAAGGCTTCAAGTGAGTAAAGCACCACCAACACTAGCCAACTCATGATAAGAGTTACTGGAGAGATTTTATTTATTTATTTATTTTTTTGCCACACACACTCATAATCCTCTGTAATATATACACAGCCACTGTACATACAGTACAGTCTTAAAGATGAAGAGCTGAAAAAAGTTCATTGGAGCAATGCCATAGAGGGAACCACTTTTGGTTACCTATGGAACTTTTCAGTGGATGGTTCTTTAAATAAATGGTTCTTCAAGAGTTTTCTTGTAAAGGCAAAAGTTCTATATCTATTTAAAGTTCTATGTCACACCAAAAATAGTTTCAGAACATTTTTATATTGAGCATATTTTGCTAAGAGTGATATAGTAATACTATATCTATAAGTAAATTAAGAATTATTCAATGCTTCATAATCCATCTACAGTAATCTGTAGAAATCAGCAATATTCTGTTAGACGATTTGAAAACCAGTGATAAGTAATGCTAGCCAGCTAGCTGTATAATATTTTAATTATACATTGCACACATATTAAATAGCGTACTAAATAACACAACTAGAATGTGATGTTTATTTTAAATATAAAATTCAATTTGTTTATGTCTAAGCTTTAGGTCATTTGGTGATAAGTGAGTCTATCTCAAAATGAGAATAACATAACCGAACCCAAACTACTTATATATTAAATAGGCATTTTCTCTACTTGTACTTGAGTCACATTTTATTTTATTGTTGAAATGTTTAATTAAAAAAAAATGTTACTTGGTCTTATTATCTCCTATTTGTTACTTCATTCTTTGATATTTTAGTCTTTTGTGCCAACCATCATTGTAACATGTCGAGCTAGTGCCATGTTGGGGCTCAACTGAATTGTTGAATGGTATGCCTGGGATAAAAAGCAGAGAGTGAAAACTGTGTCAACCAACTCCCTATTCCTGCATTACTGTCCTATAGTAATATATATTATCACTGTTGAATCCTGCAGTAAACTTTAGTAACTGTTTGAATTGACGGTAAGGTTCTTATAGGCTTCCTGTAAAAATACCTGGAGTATTACTATAATATTACTAATACTATTTCTATATATTTACATATTTAAATGTGTTAAAGAACCTCCACATTATGTAAAAGTTCTACACCAATTAAAGATTTTTTTTTCCTGGATCCGTTTATCAAAGTCAAGAACCATTTAGAAACCTTTATTTTTAAGGTCATAGCACTTTCTAAAGTTAGCGATATCTCTGGAGACCAGTGAGGATAATGAATCTTCACAACAAGATTTGTCAGAAGACAATATAGCTCGCTGAAACTCTTACAGGTCTAAATGTGTTCTTTTTGCCCTTTTCTGTTAGCCCAGACTGATGGTCCTAGCTTGTGGGGTCAGCACCATTCCCATCATGCATCAGCCACCTGACAGAGGGCTGCTGAAATAATCAATGACAATCCAATCAGGCCTGCTTCATTTGACTATCTTGCTGGCATTTTGCCTGTTCTAAACTGGCTCAGTCAAGCCCCCCCAAAGACTACACTCTTAGGAATAAAGGTTTCTGAAGGGTTCTTGGTTTGAGTTTACAGTTCTAGAAAAAAAAAGTAAATTTAATGTAGAACATTTACATTATGTGGATGTTCTTCACACTTAGATACATCCTTTACAAAAATGGTTCTTCTAAGTACCACTCATTGAACCATCCACTGGATCTTCTATGGCATCACTCCAAAGAACTGTTGTTGGCACCTTTATGCTTTTTCAAATTTTTAGTATATCAACTTTGCGTCATTATCGGAGACAGACTCACTTCTCTGAGATTCACCCTAAGAACAAAGATGTGCATTCTCCAAAGTAAATCTGAGACCTCGGAGAATTATTGCTCCGTTTGAATCCCTTGCCCCCCCCCCCATCGCTCACCCTTCCTTTTTCTTTCCACAGCCTTCAGATATACAAGTTGTTTATTTTTCAGTGCCAGATTCATTACTTGTCCCTGTATAGAGGTAAAGTGCAGGGTGCATGCGGCTTTGTAACCCCAGCAGCGTGGTTTATAGTGGAGCGTGCCTGTGGCTGCTTCAACAAAGCAAGAGTGTGTTCTAAGCGGGAGCGTGTGTATACATGTGTGTGTGTGTGTGTGCTGTGTTTCAGGAGCCCTACTGCAGAGCTTGATTAATCAGCGTGCAGATTGTAAGAGCTCCCATTATCCCGCTGCTCCGCTCTGCTCTGGCTGCACCCTCCCAGACCTCGCCGCTTTATTTCCTTGGCTTTACATTATCTGGCTAACAAGCTTATTCTGAATAGCATGTCGTTAATTCCAGAATGAATAACATATCTCGCTGTCGACTTTCTGTATGTGTGTGTGTGCATGTTTTTTTTTTTCCCTCTTCCTTTCTCCGAGTTCTCAACCTCTGGTGCCACCCGAGGCTGGTGTTTGGTACTCCACTTTAGCCCTTGGCTCTCCTCATGCTCTGGCCACGCAAGGGCGGACTGGAATCTTAAGGCTGAACAAGATAGACCAATACTGATTTAACAAGAGAGACAGAATAAAGAGTTGCCAAAAGTCTGCTGAAGGCGTGGGGAGACACATTCTTAAAAATAAAGTTTTCCTAAAAGGTTCTTGGCTTGCATGTACAGTGCTACGCTGTTAAATAAGGAGCCATGCAATAACACCAAAAAGGGTTCTTTGCACAATGGCATAGAAGAAAAACTTTTAATCCCTCAGTACCTTTCAGCGGATGGTTCTTGTGCAAGTGCAAGTGTAAGGAACTCTTTTGAAGTTTAATAATGTAAAGGTTCTAGGAAGAACCCTTAAAGAACCTTTACATTATATGAACCTTTGGAAAGTTCCTCACACTCATTAATGTTGTTTTCAGACACGGTTCTGTAGGAACCTTCTATGTAATCATTCAGAGAAACATTTGTGTAACCTTTTTTGAACAGTGTTCTATATCAAGGGTTCTTCCTACTAACCCATTATGTGGAGTTTCTGTAAACTTTGAAAAAGGTTCTTCACACTCACACATCACATTTAAAATAATGGCTCTTTAAAGAATCATCTATTGCCAGGTTCTTTATGGAACCAAAAGTGCTTCTTTTATGGCATCGCTCCAAAGATTCCTTTTTGGCACCTTTACCTTTAAGAATGTGGTTTCATGTTTATTCTTGAGATTCAGTTCACACTTTAAAAGATTCTTTAAACTGTAAAATTCAAATGGAATTCCAAAATATTGTCCAGTGGATTCACTCCCCTTACCTGTTTAATTTTCTTTGTACCATTGAACTTTTAGTCCATTTCAAAAGCAAGAAATATCAGTGCAGTTTTTTCTTATGGTATGGTGAAGGAACTTCTGCTTGCAGCTTTGTTTACTCACGAGGCAAGCTCACGATGGAAGCCATTATTCATTTCCTAATTACTCATCCCCACCCCAGATAGACGCCACCAAACCCAAAGTTTTCTGCCTGAGCATATTTACTGAGTGCTTATTTTTGGCAGAGCTCTTGAAGATGTGCCGTGTTTAATTGGCGTAAAAAGAAATAATGGCACTCTACACCCACCTGCTTAATGGCATGCTGGCGTCTGTCCTGTTTGCCTCTTCGTATGCAGAAAAATCTCTTGATTATAGTGGTGGATAAGGATGATGTGGCTTGTATATACAAAGCTGATTTCAGTAAAAAAGAAATGCTAAAATGAATAATTTATTAGGGTGTTAGAGTGCTTTCCATTGTTGGTGGTGCTGGTGCAAGAAGCTAGCCACAATTTGAAGACGTACAGTGGTCGCAGTCTTCATTTGAGAATAGCTCTGTGTATAAATGTGATGTAGATACATTGTTCCTGGATGTCTGTCCAGTTCTGCTTATTTCTGTCTACAGGCGTATGCATTGGCAGAGCTGCTGGTGGTGGGCCTCATTATTTAGTGTCTTGGCCCTTAAACAACGGCTAACACAGGCACTGCAGTTTTATCCAGCAAGTTAAGGGAAGCTCTTGGAAAGATGAGGAAAAGAAATTCCATACAACAACAGTCAAGAGAACCAAGCTCACCTACTAGCACCATCAGTTCCAGTGCTACACATCCACAAGGGCTGGACTATTGCCTGCCCAGCACATTCTTTATGAGTTGAGCTCAATGCTAGCCACATGTATTTATGTATTTCTATTCATACATTGTATGTATTTGTAGAGCCAGGAGGCTGATTTCTGCACTCAACCCTGATTTAAATGGGCACTCCTCTCCTACAATACACAGACACACACAGACACATAGTGTAATGGGTTTAACATGCACACTGCACTGTATTCTGTATTTTTTTCTCCTTTACTCTTTTTTTTCTAGGAAAAGAATGTTTCCTGTCTATGTTCAGCTCACATGAATAAAAATGCGCTGGAGGGAAAAGAGAGAGAGTGAGCGAGCGAGAGAGAGAGAGAGAGAGAGCGAAAGAAGGAGAGAGCAGGATGTGTCAGCTGTGCAGTACCATAGCTATTTCCCCCTCCTCTGCTCCGCTGCATGTAAAGATGATGGATTTTGATTATGATTGGGCGAGACTGGTGCAGAATGAAGCTCTCTCGCTGCACTGTGACATGTGTGAGAGGAGGCCGATCGGCAGTCCTCACTGATCTAACAAATGAAAACTTGACCTTCCCTATTCAGCCCTGACAGGAGATGTATGTGCTGGGGAAGGAGGCTATATGACTTTAGGATATGCATGGATGGATTCCCTCACCCAAAACAAAAGCCACAAGATTGATCTGAATATTCATGGAAAGGCATCTCCCATGAAGCGCAATTATTTGCATAAATTTTGTCAGTGTGGAGATGATTGTGGTGGGTGGAGAAAAATCAGTTTATGCCATCAAGTAGAATCAATTTCCTCTTGTCTTACTTCATAATGTTATATATATATATATATATATATATTTATAGTATCATGAAATATAACACATATTTGTCTTTGCATTACTGTGCAAACGTTAGAGACACCCTTTCATTTATATAATATTTATTTTTCAGGAGATATTTCCGAGCAGATTATATAATCTTCTTGCCTAAGGAAAATAACAGAAAACAAATCCCGACAACCGTGCAAGACCTAGAAGACCACCAAACTCATCACCATCAAATAAACAATACTTAAGTCTTTGAGAGAGAGGAGAAAATCAAGCTCCACTCTTGCTTCAGATCTGAAAAGACCCACAGGTTTTTCAGTGTAAGAAGACAATTCAACACTATGAGTCTGAAAGGATGTGTAGCTGTCAAGAATCTGTTACTGAGAAAAGACAACAGACAAAAAAGAAGAAAAATATGCAAATTAAACAAAGAATCTGCTGGTGTTCTCAGAACAACGGACTGACCAAGAGTTCAGACCTCAACATCACTGAATGTGTTTAGGATTACTTGAACCATGAGAAGCAGAAAATGCAACTAACTTCTAAGACTGAACTTTGGAGGTGTAATTTTTTTTTAATTATATATATATATATATATATATATATATATATATATATATATATATATATATATATATATATATA
>JAILXH010023706.1:6389-18848 GCA_023558415.1 Piaractus mesopotamicus | reverse complement strand
GATAAATGTCAAATCATTATTTCTTTCAAGTTTGAAGGCTGATTTTTGCTCCTGGGTGGTTAATTGCTGTTTTAAATTATCCTTTATGGTCAGAACACGACAAACACTCACCAAACAGTGGAACATTTCATAAATCTGTTGGAAAAAGTTTCTGGTTAGCTGTTTTTACCAGCTGGAAAAGCACAACCGCAATTTTTGTAATATTCATAATTTAAGAAAGAAAACAGATTATTTTAGCTGTCTGGTGATGAGTGCTAAACTGTTTAGTTTCTCAATAACGTCAGCCTAATACGAACAGCAAACTGCTGGCTTGGTACATCAATGATGGATCACACCGCCTTTACTGCCATCACTCCTACCACATCCATGTCAGAGTGTATCACAGCATTCAAACACCAGCTAGCAGACGACTGGATTTCACTATACTGTCACAGTAGAAGAACCGCAATATATCTCACTGTGTAAAAGCATTAACTGCAGTGTGGTTCTCTCACACCAGACAGAGTCCTCCTATTAGGTACAGTTAAAAAAAGAAATCAGTGCTATTTTGTCTGGGAAGGTAGCTCACATTCACCCACTCCTCAGTGCCACACACACACAGAATCTTAAGTTTACTTGTTACTAGTTACTGAATTTAATAGAATTTAACTGAAAGAATATAATATTTGTCACTATGACCACAAAATTCTGTCACCTAGCTTATTAAACATGCCTACAGACCAAAACTACTTCTGATTTCACCAGCTGAGACTGAACTGATCTATAGTCAGTGTGTTTTAGTAATACATGTAGGACCTTTGCTTGATCTGTGTCTGTTGTGAGTGGACTGATAAAGTATTTAAGTCATATTAAATCTGTGCTTAATACAAACTACAAACTTACAAATCTACTGTGAGCCAATTTGTCCAAATAGTCATTTTGACACATCTTCTGGCTTTTGCTACTTTATAAGATTATGATAAACAGACATTTTGTTGACATTAAAAAATCTCCTGGGGGACCATGCCCTAGGACTCCCATAGTACAGGCATAGCCCCCATCCATAAACCTCTAGAGATGACCCTGGTAATGATATTCTTTTAGAATACTGATTTTACACAGTTATTAGCAAATTTAATCACAATGTCTTCATTTAACAGTTTCTGCTATGAACTATTTTCCTCTGAGCTTATGCTGTATGCTGAGCCCTTTTCCTTTGCCCGAAGGTTAGTGGACAATGCCAAAAAATGACAGTGAATTACCGGGTAGTTGCAAGTAAATTAACAGTAAAACAGCGACTGTGTACTGTGACTCCACAGTCACCTGGACCACTGCAGTGTAGCTGTATTCTGCTGTACACTTACAGTAATGAGCAGTAACTAAAATACAGTAATGTCCTATATTTTTACATAACAGCTGTAAACAGTAATGCAGCTCAGTATCCAATAAATTATATCAATGAAAATATTTATTTGACCATGTTTTGACATGCATTTTTAAAATGCAAATACACATTGTGCAGACATTTTAACTTCGCTTATAATTTGTGCTAACATAACCAAAAACTTGTAAACAAAAAAATATTTTTGTATAAAATATTTATATAAATATTATATAATATTATATTTCTATTAAAAAAATATATAACAGTTTCAGTTTTGCTAAAAGTTTTGCAGCAGTTTAATAAAAAAATCCAGGAATTTTTTTTTTTCTGAGAAATGTGTTGCACTACTACACACACATGGTGGTCACACCAGATATTAATGTGAGAATTAATTTCATGACTCATCCTGTTTCAGTGAAATCTCTCCAGTAAAAGTGTTGCGTTTAGGGACGGCTCACGATCTGACAACGCTGTTGGGCACAAGTATCTTTGGAGGACCTTGACACTCTAACAGTAATGCAAAAAATAGTGGAAAACAAAAGACCTGAAAAATATTGTTTATAAAAAGCACGTTTGTTTATGTGAACTTTGAACAGCACTGGGAAAAAACACCAAGTTATTATTTCTGAATTAATGTGTAATAGCCTACAGTTTTCTGCACAGCTGAACGTTGTCTAAAATGAAGGTTTGGTGTAGTATTATAAACACTGTTAAAGTTTCAAAACTTTAGTCAGTCACTCACCAGTCCACATAGTCCATGTATGCAAACTATGCCAAAAAAAACAGCTTCCATCTACAGCAGCTTAGCTGCAACCATTCACACTGAAGATGTGAAGTGTTTCAGTCTGGATCTCTTTTTGAATGAGGCACAATACAGGACAACCAATCAGAACAGCACTCATTTACATATATCAGTCTTAAAGGCACAGTAATTAAACCAGCCTGTTTGATTGTATAAGATAAAGAGAGGTTGGAAAATGACCGTATAAAAATGAATTATGACTGTGGGTTTCTGCACCAAAAACAAACAGAAGTGAAAAAAAAAATGCGAGGATAACGTATATGGGGCCTTTAAACATAGCGGCAAGATATTTAATTTATTTAGTCATCACACAATCAAGAGCTATTTGTTTATGTATTTTTTGTGTCTGCAGTGGACTGTTCCCTCTTTCAGCTATCTCGGGCCCCAGAGTCCCCTGGGTAGGCACTGGCCCCATTGGCCCAGTCAGTAATCAATGTCTGGTTGCATTTACATGTTCAATATACCTGGCAATATTAATAAACCATAACATTTTCTCAATACCTCAGTGTTCCCACATTTAAACAATAAAAAAAAAAATACCATAATGCTGTGCGTTACTGTTCAAATTATTACAGAACATATCTTATGATTACTTGATTTCACAGTAACATTAACAGTAGATTTTCTGTAAATAGATTATATTCTGCCTACACTAGAGAAGAATGACAAGGTCAACAGGTAGCTAATAGGCTAATGAGCTGTTTCACCAATATTCAGTTAAAGCCTTCAAATTCAGATGTTTCCAGAAGGAATCACTGTAACACTACATAAAGAATGTGTTAATTGTATGCCAGTTACAAGCATCACATGTCCATGTTTAAGATCACGGCATCAGCTCTTCATGGTGTTACTGTGTATAGTTTTCAGGATAAACTTAACAAGTTAATGAAATGACTAAAATAGGCCATGATTTATTTATCATTCTATATTATTATTATTATTATTATTATTATTATTATTATTATTATTATCATTATCATTAAGGGACACAAATAACTCCCATTTTTGGGAGCCTATAACTCCCACTTTTGTTGTAGTGACAGGCCCAAAGCAGCCAGTTGACAAGGGAAGTGATTCACTTCTCTTTAAAAAGCAGTGTTAACCCCTTAAAATCCCAGGCTTATTACAAACTAAGACTTATTATTCAGTAACTACAGGGTCTTCAATTCAAACTGGTTGAGCTATTCTTAGGTTATAGAAGTGTGCAATAAATTTTGTGCCTGCTGGCAGCCCTTAGCCATTTAAGTGGTTAACTTAACAGTGCTTAGCCACTGCAGATTGTGAATATAAATACATACTTAAAAAAAAAACAGCTGTTCACAAAAGTTTGGGCATCCCAGTCAAATTACATGTTTTGTTGATTGTGAAAATCAGTGAAGTGAAATAAGTACATGTCCTCTACAGAGAATACAGTTCTGCACATTTTAATGCACAATTACTGTTTATTTTCTGAAAAAAATAAAAACATAAAATCTGGCCTGTGCAAAGGTTTTGTAAGCTAACCGATTCATAATTGTTCTCCTACTCTTGAAAACAATTATGAATCGGTTAGCTTACAAAAGAGACATTGAATAAACCGTGGATTATTTTCTCGTGGTTTTATCTGTGTTACACAATAGCAGAAAAAATAATTGCCTGGAAAATAGTGGCAGTTTTTGGGAATTAATCTATGATGTTCATATATTATTTATTTATTTTCTTCAAGTATGAAGAAAAATGTAAACACACCCCCAAATCTTGCTTCGTCTGTCTCTGTTGTGTTGCTGACACTGTGCCTGTAGAGGCTAAACCAGTTCCTGTTTGCTAAATTTAAAAGCATGATGTCAAACCAGAAATCAGAAGATGTAGTCATTCTGAACTGAACTGAACTGAACTGAATAAATCACTAATAAACGCAGTACTTAGCTTTTAGATGAAATCTAACCCAGCTATCTTTCCCCTCCCCCCAACAGTGTCCACTGCTTTTGACTATAAAGCACCGAATACAAGTCATATAAGGAGAATCTGCATATTTAAGAATCTCATTCTCATCATAGCAATTTATTATTAACATAGGACACTGGTATTAATAAATTATTAAATTAGCTTTATATTTGTGCTCTGAACTCAGCATAAAAATAAAAATGTATCTCATTTAATAAAAATAATCCAGTATGGTCAGTAATAGTGCCCAGTACATATAATGTTGCCCAAAGCGACTCCAGGCCTCCATTCCTCCAAAATACACAAACCTTTACAGCCACAGGAAGTGACACCATTACTCTGCTCTTAGTCTTGAACACTAATAACAAGTGCTCTCTTTACAATGAGAAGCAATGACAGCCTGTTTACAAGATCAGTCAGTTTTAACAGGTTGAAATGTTCCTGTGACATTTTAACCTAACACACTTCATTTGAAGTGGACCAACTGTGTCCAGGTGATTTTGATCTAGAGTAGATGAATGTCTTTTTAAGAAAAAACAACCTTAAACAGTCTGGAGACCCCAGTTGGACTGTGTTGTGTGAAGAGGTTTAGTGAGAGGTTTCTTTGACCTTGAACAATGTTAATGTAAATATGATCATGTTAAGTGCTGATGTGATAAATCACAGTACACTCATTGCTTGTACATTAGCTATTTGTCTGCTCTTTTCATAATGTGGTTCATATTTCAATAATAACGTGGAATAATAGCATGACATTTTAAAGTCATAAACAAAAGGAACTACAATGCACTGTTTTATAATACTAATATAATCCCACCAACAACAGCAGCAAGAACAATAATAAATATAATAGTAATAGACATTATTGTTATTATTTTTTCAAAATACAATCCCATTTCCAAAAAAGTTGGGATGCTGTGCAGAATGTAAATAAAAATAAAATGCAACGATATACAAATCATGTAAATCATATTTGTAAAGGAAAATACTACAAAGACAACATATCAGTTGTTGAAACTGAGAAATTGTATTGTTTTTTGAAAAATATATGCCCATTTTGAATTTGATGTCAGCAACGCGTTTCAAAAAAGTTGGGACGGGGGCATATTTACCACTGTGTTTCATCACCTCTACTTTTAACAACACTAAGTGTTTGGGAATTGAGGAGTCCGACTGCTGTAGTTTTAGAAGTTATATGTTTTTACACAGGACACTTTTCCACTTCCCCTCAGTCAATTTTAAATGTGCTCGGGCCCAGAGAAGGTGGTGGTGTTTTTGGATCCTGTTTATATATGATTTCTTTTTTGCATTTTAGAGATTTAACTAGCATTTGTGGGTGCAGTGACAAATTGTGTTCACACACAACGGTTTTCAGAAGTGCTTCTGAGCCCATGCAGTAATGTCCACTACAGAATCGTGTCTGTTTTTAATGCAGTGTCGTCTGAGGGCCCGAAGATCATGGCCAGCAAATACTGGTTTTTGGCCTTGTCCCTTGCATACAGAGATTTGTCTGGATTCTCTTTATTGATATTATGTACCATAGATGATGAAAAGCAAAAGTTCTTTGCTTTTCATCATCTTTCGTTTTACATTGAGAAACGTTATTCCAAAAGCTGCTAGAAACAAACTGTGTAATTTTACACTTAAACTTAACAATTTCTCAGTTGCGTCAGGTTTATCCTTAAAAAATCTTGGTGTCACGATAGATCCTGATCTGTTTCCCCAATTTGTACTACAATACTTTATACTATATGCTGTTTGCTATCAGGTGTCGACTCAGCCTCTGGGATGCTCTTTTCATATCCAGTCATGTTAATGACCTGTTGCCAATCAACCACCAGGTGTTTTTTTTTTTTAGCATTTACACAAATTTACCACCTTTTGTTTCCCCGTCTCAACTTTTTTGGACTGTGTTGTTGGCATCAAATTCAAAATGGGCAAATATTTTTCAAAAAACAATATAATTTCTTATTTTCAACATTTGATATATTGTCTTCATACTATTTTCAATGAAATACAGGGTTTAAATGATTCGCACATCATTGCATTTTGTTTTCATTTACATTTTGCACAGCATCCCAACTTTTTTGGAAATGGGTTTATAGTAAAAATGTTCTTTTTTAAACACATGGTAACTTTTGAGTATCATTTAACAGAACAACTACTGAGGGATGCACAATGATATCGGAAGCATATCTGTATTGCAGATAATGGTTGATGTTTAAATTTGTCTGATATTTCAAACCGATATTTGATTGTTTTTATTGTAGTCTGAAACAGCAGAAGGTTTAGATGATGCTGGGCTACTGTGACAACATTACTGTTCCACCAAAAAAAAAGCACTTTTGCATGACTCCTCACACTACTATTTTAAATCACTATGGATAAGAGCGTCTGCTGAAAACGTGAATGTAATGTTTACATACCTATACTGTGTATTTAGTGTAGAAAGAGTAGTTATTGATGTCTGCTGCTTCATCACTGGGTGGGCAAGAGGTGCAGATTTAATGAGGTAAAAAGCTGTATGAGAAAGAGATGTGAAATTATCCATAAATATAATAAAAACTGAAGGCGTCATATTAGTTAATAAACGTTAGGTGGAACAGCCAGTGAACTGCGTGGACCAGCCACAGGGTTCTATGTGGCTACTGTGTTGATCAGTATGCTTAGTTTAGGTAGTTTTCTTTTCCACTGTAAAAGTTAATGTTAGGAATCGCACTGAAATAATTAAATATTTACATGTCAGTTAGACCTAGGAATATCTACAGTAAAAATTACAGCTGTACAGCACATAGAATATATTTTGATTATTCCAGTTAAATGGCAGAGCAGTCATATGGTAGGGACAGGCAGATCAATACTAAAATATCATTACTTCTGATCCTGATATTTCTTTTTGAAAATCAATCCACTGATGACGATATCGATACTAGACACTTTGTTAGTATAGCAGTATAAACGTATAGGATAGGAACTACTTTTCCTTCTTCTTTCTCCTTCTGCTTATTACAAACACACAGGCACATACAGTCACATAAGACTCAGTGAACACTCTGTAATGGCAGATCAATGTGGCAGTTTATTAATATTAATGCAAAGGCTTTAAATATAAATTTGACTTCTTACTGGTTTAACTGTAGAAATCAAAGAATTACCCTTCCAAAAGGATCAGTATCAGTACCGGTATCAGGGTATTAGAACTACTTGGCACTGGATCGAAAAAAGAAAATTAGTGGGGTTGTTTTTGTTTATTAATATATAATAATATGTAATAATTACTCTATGCCAAAGCCATAATATGCTCAAACACACGTTAAAATCAAGGACAATATAAAATTAAGGACAAAATAAAAGAATACAGACATAAGCAGTTTACAACAAGTAATGAAAAACGAAAACAATAAAACAAACATTGAAAAAGGAAATTAGTGGAATTGCCCATCCCTGTTATACAGTGACATCACATGAGACAGATGGATATCAGGGGTGCACAAATCTGGTCCTGGAGGGTTGGTGTCCAGCACAGTTTGATGATTTCCCTGCTCAAACACTCCTGAACTTCAACTTGTCTGTTACTCTTGATGTTTAGTGGGGGTTACAGGGGAGCTACGAAATTGTGCTGGAACCCTCCAGGACCCCTGGTCTATATACTGCACTGCTGTTTACTAATCAGTTCCCATTACTGCAAGCAAACTATTATAAATGAACAAACACAGAGGTTGCTGCTGAATATCTCTCTCTGCCCTCAACACCAGCTCTCAACACGTCCAGGATCACAGCATGTGTGGAATTATTCAGTGGCGTGCAATACAGAACTGCACTGGCTCTCTGCAACATGAAACAGAGCAGCAATAAATCACATATCACTGTATATGTCAGTGTATATACAGTGTATATACAGAGGTGTCAAACTTTCATCAGTTCATAGTGTTTCATATCAGAGAGCATAATGACAGATTCTGACTCCACCCTGTCCACCTTTGTCTTGTTTTTTCATCTATATTTGTATCTGTAGAATTCTTTGAGATCCAACCTTGTTACAGTTTGCACATGCAAACGCCTCACTTAGATATAGTGTTATCTCCACCTTTTTGCTGTCATCTCCACGATTATCATTTTTAAATCACCCAAAAATGCACACTAACTGCTCACACAATGAACTGCACTGCACATGCAAATTAGTACTACTTATTTGGGATCTTGGTAAATCAGGGCCTCAGAGTACACATGTTGTTGACTAATGAAATCATCATTTCAGCAGAATCAATAAAAATTCAGTTAATCAGCATTTCAGAACATACCTATCTTGCTCTCTCTCTCACTCTTTCCTGTGCTGCTATTTATATTCTCAGTTGTTCTGCAAGAAGCAAAGGGGGGGGTGATAATGAAGTGTGGAAATGAATCTCTAATTAAAGACTAAAACCACTTGCATTAGTGAGCTACTCACAGATCTGTTGCTGATTCTGTGTTTGTAGTAACAATTGTAGATCCTAGAAGGACAAAGCAAATGTGTTAATTATATGCATTAGTTGATTTGATTCATTTAATGGTGAACTCTATTTTCATCCAATAGGTGTAGTGACCAAGGTGTAATGTAGTGCCACTAGACATAATGACCAGGGGCATCACTAGGCCAGTTTTAGCGGGGCCCTAAATGTTATTTAGCCCTCCCTTCCCAAGTACATGTACATTGTTATTTCAATTCAATTATAGTTCATTCTCATTCACAATCTACTGATAGGAGACGGTGACCTGAGGGAGGCGCTGCTGCTGCTCTAATCCAGTGCTGATGTTGCTGTGCTCCCAGAGACTGACTAAGATAACATGAAAAGATGACCAGGTGAATCATATAAGACCTCTAAGGTTGTAAGCTAATCACTAACACTAGCTAGCCTGCTGACAAGGCAACTTGTTTAACTTCACTTCACAGTGAGAGTGCAAATAAATGACAGACATATATTTGCCATATATTGTTTACAGTAAGTTAATGTCAGTGAAAAGATCATATAATGTTAATCATAAGGCAATTTTATATCCATCAATTCTGTAGATGGAAATTAAGAGGTGGCAGGTCCATCGAAGGCCAGTCAGACAGATTTTTACAGGTTAAAACAAAAAAGTCTGAGTGTAATAAATTAATGTATTACTGAACACAGAAAAAGAGGGAGAGAAAAGAGCTGAAGGAGACTGACAGGACTGAAGGAGCAGATCTGATGGAGGTTAGTGATTAGGAAGAGAGGGAGAGTTGTTTAAATTAAATCAATTAAAATTAATACTGAATGTAATTTAACTAATAAAATATAATGTTTGCCACCATGACTATGAAATTCTGTCATCTAGCTTATTAAACATATCAACGGAGCAAAACTATTTCTGATTGCACCAGCTGAGACTGAACTGATCTGTAATCTGTGTGTTTCAGTAATATATTGAGGATTTTGCAACTTATCTAATTTGCTTGACTTCAGTACCTTTGCTTGATCTGTGCCTGTTGTGAGTGGATCGTGTTATAGTCATACTACTTCTGGGCTTAATACAAACTACAAAGACACAGATCTGTATATAGATACTGTAGTAGCTGTTGCTACTGTAAGTTCATAATAACCAGACATTTTGGGGCCTTAACTGATTTCACATAGTTATTAGTAAATTTGATCACAGTGTCTTCATTTGACAGTTTCCTCTAAGCTTACGCTGTATGCCAAGTCCTTTTCTTCTGCCCAAATGTTAGTGAATGGTACCCCAAAATAATTGCAGTAAATTACCGGCCACTTGTTGCATAACTTTCACAGTAATTTACTTTATCATATTAACTGTAAAAAGTGATGCAACTCAGTAAATTATATATCCATTAACATATTTATTCAACCATGTTTTGTTCTGTACATGCACAGAATCTCTCAAATATGCATTTTTAAAATGCAACTACACATTGTGCAGACATTTTGACTTTGCGTAAAACGTATGCAAACATAAGGAAAAAAAAGTATACTAAACAAAAATATAAGTATCACCTTTGTTTTGCTCCCATTTTGCAGCAGTTTGATAAAAAAAAAAGCCCTGTGTTTTTTTCCTAGAAAAAACTGCTACATGCACATGGTGGTCACACCAGATACTAAAGTGTGAATTCTGTTTCATGACCCAGTCTGTTTCAGTAAAATCTTTCCAGTAAAAGTGACAGGTTATGATCTGATGAAAAATAAACTTTCCTCAGTTGTCTAAAATGAAGGAGCTTGGTGTATTATTATAAATATTGCCAAAGTTTCAAAACGGTCACTTTCCAGTCTACATAGTCCATGTATGCAAACTAAGCTGTAAAACAGCTTCCATCTACAGCAGCTTAGCTGCACCCATTCACACTGAAGATATAAAAAGTGTTTCAGCCTGGATCTCTTTTTAAATGAGGCACAATACATTGTAGCCAATCAGAACAGCGCTCATTTACATATATATCAGTAAAGGCACAGTAGCAAAACCAGCCTGTTTGATTCTAAACTATAAAGAGAGGCTGGAAAATGACCATATAAAAATGAATTATGGTTGTTTTTGGTGCAGAAAAACAAACATTATAAGTGAAAAGATTATAGGTGAAAAAAAAAATGTAAGAATAATGTATGATATGGGCCCTTTAGTTAAAGTGGCAGGATATTTCATTTATGAAGTCATCACATAGTCAAGAGCCATTTGTTTAAATATTTTTTGTGTCTGCAGTGGACTGTTCCCTCTTTGGCCATGTCAGGCCTTGTGGTCTGAGGCCCCCCCGAGTCCCCTGGGCACAGGCCCCACTGGCATGGTCAGCAATCCATCTTCTGGCAATGTCAATGAACCTTAATGTCACGGATCCTTCCGGCTCTGACTTGTTGATGAACTGCATTTCCCAGAACTCCCTGGGAGATCATGTGACTGTGGCACCATCATTAGACTTCTCCTTATTCACTATTACACAACTACTGTTTTCTTACTGTTTACTATATGGTATTGACCAGACCTGGATTCCTGTAAAGCTGCTTTGGGTAACACTTTATTTTGAGTGGTCTTTTGTAGATGATTAAGAATACTTTTTACAGAGTATCAGTAACACAACAGCATATCAGTGAAGTATCATTAGTGAAGCACCTGAATACATTGAGGTAAATATCTTGATGTACTGTTGATACATTATTTATATTAAGTAGACTATGTTACATGAACTCAACTTAACGTTACTTCCATTAAGTAAAACCTAACCTTAGCCAACCTTACCCAAAACCTAACCCTCACCCTGGCCCTAATCCTAACCCCAAACTTGACTCAAAACCTAATCCTAACCCTCACCCTCACCCTGGCCCTGGCCCTGGCCCTGATCCCAACTCTAAATTTAACCTCAACCCAAAACCTAATCCTAACCCTCACTATGGCTTTAATCCTAACCCTAACATTAACCAAAACCTAATTCAGTTAAACTCCAGTAACAGAATGGTGTCAGCAGTGTGTCTAATACAGGGGATTATCTCAGGTCAACATCCACAGATAGAAACTTGGACCCTTCAAATAAAGTGAAAAACTGAATTCAGCAGATTATAAACATTGTTTTTCAGCAGTTGATTAAAAGTCTCTTGATAATCTACTGAATGTATTCACTGCTGCTATATCATTGATATGTTTTTGATATGTTACTGAGATTCTGTTGAGTGTTTGTTTCATCTAAAAAAGACCACTCAAAATAAAGTGTCATCCTGCTTTGTGACAACAGCATTTATAAAAAGCACTATACAAATGAAATTGGATGTGAATTGAATTGAATTGAATACAACACTGCTAGCTTAGTGCTAACAAAATCCCCATTGTGATGCTAGTGGAAATTTGCATTGTGCTAGCAGCTAATCAGACATTAAAAGGCCACTTACAAAGCGAATTAGGTTTCTGCATCAAACATTTCTAATGAGTTCTATAATGACACACAACTGGCAGCTTCATGGTTTTACTGTGTATAGTTAATGAAGGACAAGTTAATGAAATGACAGTAATAGCTCATAACTTATTTAGCATTCTGTTAATACAAATGCATACATAGGCTCATTCCTGCATAAATAAGCTAAAGGTGTGTTTTTAGAAGCATGTAGGCAGCATATACTGTGACATCATGCTGGATACTATAGGTCAAGTTCATAAAAGGAAACCACAAAGAGCAGATAGTGTGGTATCACACACCCTGCTCTCTCTGCTCTCTGATGAACTCTGATGATGCAAAGACGTTGAGCATCGACCAGTCAGATTGCTGATAAAAGGTGGCACCTGCTTCTGTTACACCAATATTCAGGCTACACGCAAGATTAAAATTATTATAGTCGTTGAAAAAATGGGTGGAAATGTGAGAAAGCTGCGGTGAATG
>JAILXH010023690.1:11478-23479 GCA_023558415.1 Piaractus mesopotamicus | reverse complement strand
ATATATATATATATATATATATATATATATATATATATATATATATATATATATAGATATATATCGCTGCTGTTGGAACAAAACCTTGTATCTCCAAAATGATAACTTTACAGGAGAAGGGAAAAACGTACGGTACTTTCAGTGTATGTCAATGGAACCAGACTTTTTTTTCAAGACATTTTTGGCCATTTATATTGGTCCTTCCTTCATAAAATTTACACACAATATAAAGGCCAACATACATTTTTAATTTATGTCAAAAACTGAAAATCGACAAAAGTGGAGGTACGAGGTTTTGTTCCGACAACAGCGACATATAAGAAAGGAGAAAAGTGAGCTTACAAAACTGAAGGTCAAAAAATTATTAAAAGCTACAGAGAAAATGTGACTCCTATTAACCACCTGGAAGACCTGCTAGACATCTACAGGTGTTTCTGTCCATCCTTCCACTGTGAGAAGACAGCTCAGCGCTATGGGTCTGAAAGGATGTGTAGCTGTCAAGAAGCCTCACTAAGAAAAGGAGACAGACACGTCAAACAAAGAAGCTGAGCAGCGGACTGACCACACCAGAGTCCAGACCTCAACATCACTGAATGTCTTTGATTACTTCAGAAAATCAACCAACGTCTAAGACTGATCTTTGGAGGTGTGTCTGCAGATTTCTTTGAGAAACTGAAAGTGAGTCTTCTGAAAAGAATGGAAACTGTAATAAAGGTAAAGAGTGACGCACTGAACACTCAAACAGCTGATAGTAGATTTAGCTGTTTAGGCTCCTGTGACATTTTTGCTAAATGTATTTTCTGATTTGTTCTTGATGGTGAAAATGTATAATTTCATACTTAATGGCTGTTTTTGTTGGAAATTAAATAATAAATGCAGGGGGGGTCTCTGACTTTTCTTCTGACTCTGAGAAAGTGAGCATGTAAAATGACTGACAATGAAAGAGAGAAAGACAAATAGAGAGACAGACATATTGTTATTGCTGTTACTATTAAGTGTTCCTTTCATTGCTTTGGCAACAGCGATTAATTACAGCTCAT
The DNA here is from genome assembly GCA_023558415.1 of Piaractus mesopotamicus. Classification (NCBI taxonomy): domain Eukaryota; kingdom Metazoa; phylum Chordata; class Actinopteri; order Characiformes; family Serrasalmidae; genus Piaractus; species Piaractus mesopotamicus. Next base: position 22,439 of record JAILXH010023690.1, on the reverse strand, counting down.
ATTAATCATGTCAATTCAATCTGAGAGAGAGAGAGAAATTTTCCATGATGACTCATCAGTGCCACTCGTGACGGTACCTGCTGCTGACGTCTTTCTCTCTCTCTCTCTTTCTCTCTCTCTTTCTCTCTCTCTCTCAGCCTGTCTCTGAGCGCCCAGCTGAGTCACTGTTACGACAGCACCATCCTCCATCCCCACGGTTACACACGCACATCAGTCGTGACTGGAGAGAGAGCAAGAGAGAGAGAGAGACAGAGAGAGAGAGAGACTAAACCTGCACATAAAAGCATTAAATAATTCTCCCAGTTGCTGTAACTAACCAAATGCATATTGTTCATTATGAACAGAATGTTTATGACCAGCAGCGACGATCATCATTATATACAGCAGCCTTAGGTAGATAGATAGATAGATAGATAGATAGATAGATAGATAGATAGATAGATAGATAGATATTAATAAAATATTACTAATGTAAATTCGTTAGAATACTTTTCAGTATAGATAGATACAGAATAATTCATAATGGTTATTGAATAAGTCATATTAGTTAATGAATAATTCAAAGTAGTTAGTGAGTAATTCATAGTAAATACTGAATAATTTATAGCAGATACTGAACAATTCATAGTGGATACTGAATAATTCATATGAGAAATACTGAACAATTCGTAGTAGACACTGAATAATTCATAGCGGATACAGAATAAGTCATAGTAGTTAATGAATAATTCATAGTAGATACTGAACAATTCATAATAGACACTGAATAATTCATAGTGGATACTGAACAATTCATAGTAGATGCTGAATAATTCATTGTAGTTACTAAATAATTCATAGTGGGTACTGAATAAAGTATAAGGGGTTTATAAGCCCCTGCAGTGAATAAATGATGTGCTGTGATGTGCCGTGCAGCTCTGTGTGAGATGAAGTTGGGACAGGAGCTTTACAGGCGGGTTATGAGTGTGTTGTGTTTGCAGAAGTAAAACTGCTCTTTTTTTCGGTTAAATAAGCTCCAAGCTGAGAACGAGCTCATTCTTATCCCTGTAATCCCTGCACATTTACAATTACACAATTTATTGGTGTAATGGTGCAAATAAAACTGATTTGAACTGAACTGGCCACCCAGCTTCGTGGACAGCAGCTTCATACTGAGTGTAAGGGAAGCTTTCTGTTTTTTATGACATGCATTTGATTTCATCTTTAAGTAGTAGTTGTATGGAGTGGAAAATCTTTGTGAAGATGAAAAAACAATACATTTCAAACAAAGGAGAGTCTAGCCTTCCATCTACCGGGTTTTAACTAGGTCTGAAAAAGGCAAACAAAGATTTGAGGATTGAATTGATAATTATTTTTAATCTTTCAACACTCGAGCCTCTGGACCTCCAAACAAAAGCTACAACACAACATGAGGCTTAATAAGTTTCTAATGATAATACAAACAAGATATGGGATATTGACATGATGTGCATTTTTTTGTGTCCAAGTCCATTACCCCCTCAAAAAAAATATAAAATTATTCAGCAATACCTCCTTTGTGTGAAACAATTTACAGCGCATCCATGTAAAAATTTATTCTTTTTGCCTCCAAAAGTCTGAAATGTCAGGTAGTTGATTAAGTAAACTATCAAAAAAAGTGCTTTAGTTTTATAAAATTCAAAATAAAACAGTTAGGAATGGGGTTATGTTTTAAAACTTTTAAATAAAATAAATGTGGGTAAAATAAAGCAACTTTAAAAGAGCTCAACTCACTGAAAAAGCCCACAAGTTCTGACTTCCTCAAATGCCAGGTGGCACCACCAAAAACAAAGGACTTTTATTTCGACATGCTTTTATAAGGACCAGGGTACTGCATCATACAGAAGAGCCTGTCATTGTGCAATGCCAAAGTCAGTCTCCCTTTCACAGATTTAGTAAAAAGTGTGATTTTGAGTCAGGGTTAGAACAGTTCAGTTTACCACGTCAGGTGGTCTGAGCTCAGGAGAACCATGAAAATGTGTAATTATCATAATGATATTTACTTAGTTTGAAAAAAAAAAAATGTAAGTATAAACTCAAGTTCACGGACAAAGGTTTCTATGGGTGTCTAAGTAGATGCCTGTTTAATTTGAAATTAGTCTGAAAAGTCAGGTGGCGCAACCAGAGCAGCACAGTTTAATAGCTGAAATAGGCAAGTAAAAGCTTCGATAACACTCACTACATTTAAGATATCAAATGCACATAGGTAAGAATGCAAATATATATGCAGATAAAAATGCGCATCATGTCCATCTTAATAATTTTAAAAACTGTCGTTTTGAAAACCTTGTTTGTCATTGAAGCGCATACAGAATATTTCATTTAGGTTTACTCTGATGGGTTAAGGCATTTGTTGTCCACAAAATCACTGAAGGAACTCAAACACATGCTGAACGTGCACAGACATGCTGCTCTCCGCTAGCTAAATGTCAAACATGAGATGTAAAAGCTTTGAAAATGACCAGATCTATATTTTACTATCTATTATTTATGTGTCTAAGCTACTTTAATGCATCAGGCCAGATTATCGCTCCTTCCCACTTGTGGAAAATATGAGGTCATCAGCTGCATGTCTACCACAAGCTATCACGATACTTTATAGAGTCTTTTACACTGACGTCTGATGACAGACCAAGGAAGAGCTGCTCCAGTTGTTTACTAGGAAACAGACGGTTAGAAAAACATTGCATAACATGATTCCTGGCATACCTTTTCTTTATGAAGGATCATTTTTCTAAAGAGAATCATTTTTCCCTTGCAAACCATTTCATCAAAATGCTATTTGCATGATGTCCCGATGTCCAGGGATCAGATCACTATTTGCTTGTTTGTTTGGGAAAGAGTGTAATATAAGGCAGCTCACCTTTTATACCTTTAAAAAGTAAATAAGCTGGCTGCCTTAACATTTTAAGTTGAGTAAACCACTAAATATTCTGTTAATGAAGTTCAACCAGTTCAGAATTCTGGCATAATTAAATGGTTAAGATGTAAACAGAGTCGTTCAGAGTGGTTTGGTGTTAAGTGCTCCACTCTAGAGAAACATACCGAGTCAGAATTGTTCTCAGTGGTGGTGATAGGAACCAGACATCCACCGCTAAAAGCTACCTCACAGAAAGTTATTACATGAAATGAAACAACACTGTTTTACAATAGTTTTGAGAAGATTTTGGTTCTAAAATGTATTTTAAAACCCATTCATGGTGGAGGGATACATGCTGGGCACAGCTGTGAGGCAAAGAAAATGTATTATTTCAGATTTTCTATTTTACCATCATCAACATTCCATATAAAACTCAGAAGACACATGTAGGTTCACTGGTGGTTTTGGGTAGTAAGTAAAATGTCAATATTTGTTTTTCCGTTTATTTTTTTGTTCTTTTCTGTTCTGCATCAAAATAATCATCCACTGTAATCAATCATACGCTACAGATAAATATAAATTAGGATGAGAATCATTGGAGTATTCTTTTAAAAATGTCAATAACCTGGTGGCCTTTAAACTCTATTTCTTATTCTTTGAAACTCCAACAGTAAGTAACACCCAAACAAATGAAGATCTGAAGTCTAAGCTGATAAGAAGAGAAGATTTTATAAGAGCATTATGGGTGTAATTCATTATAAATATATAAGGGGCTTAATTCCTGTCTGGAAAAAAAAAACATAAAGTCATAAAGTCTAGAATAGGTTTTATAGCCTTCAAATAAGATTTGTTTATTGTGGCTATAAATGCTTGAGAGGAAAGGTTGATCCTCTAGGTGTGCAAAAAAATGCTGAAGAAAAAAAGATAAAAGCAAGTGTATAAATAAAAAGGTGTATGAACGTGGCAGAACATGTGACCAGGTGTGGTTCTTGAATTGCATACTTAAATTGCATGCAGAATTTGGCAGCATGTTTAAAGGTCTCAGATGTATGAGGAAGGTTAAAAAGCAGAGACTTTTCTTTAGCGACACAAAATCAAAGCATTTTAATAAAGTACTAACAAAACTCTTTTTTTTGTTGGGCTTTCTGCATGCAGTGCTATTTAAGTGAGGTTGGGATCAGATGGCTTTGTTTTGAGAAGGTTCAGATGGGGTTGGGTTCAGAAGGATGGAAGAAGGGATGGAAGAACGTGGGTCCCAGTGGTTTTGGGTTAAGATGAATGTGGGTTTAGATGGGTTTGTGTTCAGAAAGTTCAGATGAGGTTTAGTTCAGAAGAATGTGGGTTCAGATGGGTTTGGGTTTAGAAAGTTCAAATGAGGTTTAGTTCAGAATAATGTGGGTTTAGATGGGTTTGGTTTCAGACGATTCAGATGGGTTTGGGTTAAGAACTGTGTGGGTTTAGATGGGTTTGGGTTCAGAAAGTTCAGATGAAGTTTAGTTCAGAAGAATGTAGGTATATATAGGCCTGGGTTTAAAAAGTTCAGATGAGGTTTAGTTCAGAAGAATTTGGGTTTAGATGGGTTTGGGTTCAGAAGGTTCAGATGAGGTTTAGTTCAGAAGATTTTGGGTTTAGAAAGTTCAGATGAGGTTTAGTTCAGTAGAGTGTGGGTTTAGATGGGTTTGGGTTAAGAATAAGGTGGGTTCAGATGGGTTTGGGCTCAGAAGGCTCAGATAGGTTTGGGTTAAGAACCATGTGGGTTTAGATGGGTTTGGGTTCAGAAGATTCAGATAGGTTTGGGTTGAGAAGAATGCGGGTCTAGTTGGATTTTGGTTCAGGTGATTATGGGTCTTTATAAATTTGAGTTCAGAAGGTTCTGGGTTCAACTGGGGTTGGATTCAGTAGGTTCAGATGGGTTTGAATTCCAAAGACTGTAGGTTCAGATGAGTTTGAGTTCAGCAGATTGCAGGTTCAGATGGATGTGAGTTTAGATGGATAAGTTTGTATTCCGATTATTTTGGGTTCAGTTGGGTTTTGGATAAAATGAGTTCAGTTGAGGTGGACTGGGGTTCAGATGTTTGAGCTCAAGTGGATTTGGTTCAGATGTGTTTGGTACAAATGGACTTGGATTATATTGAAAGAGTTGTGGGTTCAAATGGGTTCAAATTCAGATTGGTTTGGTTGAGATGAGTTCTAGTAGGTTCTGGGTTCAGGTGAGGTGTTCAGATTATGTTGAGTTCGGTTGGGTTTCGGATAAAATAAGTTCAGTTGAGGTGGACTGGGGTTGAGATGTCAGTGACAGGTTCCACAGAGTTCAAGTGGATTCGGTTCAGATATGTTTGGTACAAATAGATTTTGATTCTATTGAGAGAGTTCTGGGTTCACACGGGTTCAAATTCGGTTTGGTTCAGATTCTTGTAGGTTCTGGTTTTAGCTGGGGTTGGACTGGCATGTTCAGATGGGTTTTAGTTGAGAAGAATGTGGGTTCAGATGGGTTTGAGTTCGGATGGATAGGTTTGCATTCAGACTTTACAGGGTTCGATTGGGTTTTGGATAAAAACGAGTGTTGCTGAGGTGGACTGGTGTTCAGATGTTTAAGGTGAAGAAGGTTTGGTTCATATACGTTCAGTACAAATGGATTGGGACTCTGTTGAAAGAGCTTTGGCTTCAGGTGGGTTAGAATGCAGACTAGTTTGGTTCAGATGAGCTCTCAAGGTTCAGACTGCTGTGAGTTCAGATGAGATCGAGTTCATAATGTTCATAATGGGTTTTTAGGGGTAATTTATGTTTTGTTTCAGATAGTTTCAGTTCAGCGCGCGCATTTAGTAACTGCTCGGGTGTTTATGACCTTATATGGAAAGGCAGTCGCGTGCCCGTCTGTCATAGGCTGAGCAGAGGCGCGGAGTTTAACCCTCCCAGCGCTGAATTTTTTTTAAAGTCGTTCGTCACAAATCAACCTGCTTGTGCGTATATTTATCACTTTGTGGGGACGTTTGACGTCTCATCACAGGGAAGACTGTGTTGTTATTATTGCTACTGTTTAACAAACCATGCAGCGTTAATTAGAAACAGTAAATGAGCTTTAAAAGTCGCCTCTGGCTGCAGAGGCTGAGGTTGGGGCTGGTGAGGTGGAGCAGAGCAGAATGAAGCGCCTGGAAACGCAGCACAAAGACAGGAACACAGCACAGTTTACACGTCTCTCATTTCCAGAACGGCAGCTCCGGGTTTCCCCACGTCGCTGTCATATAATCTCGTTTTCAGAAGCAGCTGCTGCCCGCATGAGTCCAGCTGTGCAGCCTCGAGCTCATCCCTCACTCGGGTCGATGCCATGCGCGAGAGGAGCTTTGAGTTTTGCAACCAGAACATCTCACTTCCTGACCTCACCGGGCTGCGTTAAGCACCGCTCTAATGTGAGAGGGTTCTTTAGCACGGACAGTGCTTTTATTTACAGCATGAGTTCTATTTAGAACCATTTGCTTACTTAAATTGTTCTTTTCAGGGTGAATGGCTCTTTAGATTGTTGGAGAATGACTCTATTTAGCACCCTTTTTAAAATGGTTCTATGTAGCACCACAACAGGTTATGCTATTTTATACAAGCTTGATATGGTAACAACAGCAAAACCCCTTTGTATAAAACCATACACAACACATTCTGCATTAATATGAAGAACCATTTCACCATGCAGAGAAATATTTAAGCATGCAAACGGTTCTTTGAGTGTTCATGGTTCTATATAGAACCGCTGCCTTTACTAAAGAATCTTTGTAGAACCATTTTTTTAAGATTGCAGAATTTACAGTTCTAAACAGAACCTTTGCCTTTACCAAGGAACCCTTAACCATTTCTTTAAGATTTGCAGAACGCATGGTTCTAAACAGAACCATTGCTTTTACTAAAGAACATGAAGAACCATCTTTTTTTAAGAGTGTAGAACCCCTGGATCTAAATGGAACCATTGCCTTTACTGAAGAACCCTTGTAGAGTATTGAACTCATGGTTCTATGTAGAACCCTTGCTTTCACTGAGGAAACCTTGTAAAACCATTTTTAAGAGTACAGAACTCATGGTTCTAAACAGAACAATTGCCTGTACTAAAGAACCCTCAAAAAACCTTTTTTTAAGAGTGTAGAACCCATGATTCTATATAGAATCTTTGCTCTTACTAAAGAATCCTTGTAGAACCCTTTTTCCATGGTTCTAAACAGAACCATTGCCTTTACTAAAGACCCCCTGAAGAAGCATCTTTTTAAGAGTGTGGAACTCATGGATCTAAATGGAGCCACTGCCTTTACTAAAGAACCCTTTTAGAGCCATTTTTAAGAGTGTATAAATAATGGTTCTATTTAGAACCTTTACCTTTACTAAAGAATCCTTGTAGAACCATTTTAAGAGTGTAGAACTCATGGTTCTGTTTCGAACCCTTCCTTAACTAAATAATTCTTGTAGAATCATTTTTTAATAGTGCAGAATTTGTGGTTCTAAACTGAACCATTGCCTTTACTGACCAACCCTTGTAGAACAATTATTCAAGAGTGTAGAACACATGGTTCTATATAGAACCCTTGGCTTTACCTTTGCCTTTATCTTTTTTAAGAGCATGCTGCAGAGTATAGTGACTAATACAGAGAACCTACAGCGGGAAGCTGCTTAAAATAGATGTTTATTTTGAACGCGCTGATGCTAATCTCTGTTTTTAACACGCGTTGCATTTGCGCTTTCACTCTTGCTGCATTAGTCTGACACAAACAGCTAACATGTCCTCCCAGAAAACCATGCGGCAATAAATATACACATGAAAATTATACCCCACTCTCTCTCCTGTCCATATCAAAGACTCTCTGCCGAACATCTGGCTCCTTCCTTTAAGCAGTTTCTTTAAAGCCTGCCTGATTGCTGTTAATAAACGAGAAGTCTGGTGTTCTGCTTTAGAAACAGTCTCCTATGCTGCACATTCCATTTACTCAACATACATTAACGATTAAAAATCACCTTGTCTATTAATTATTATATTAATTATATTTAGCCATCAGCTCATTATGAACAGGGTTAACAGCACACAGCATGAGGCCAGAATAGGCTGAGAACTCCCTGCAAAAAACAAATGTGTTTTTGTTGGTTACTGGTGGTTTTGTAATGTGTTTTTTTTTTTTTATGATGGATTTATATCACAGTGTGAAGGCCTGTAATGGTTTAACCTCCTAAATGGCCTGGGCCCAAAGTTTTATCAGACATTTTTATAACCTAAGAATAGCTCAGCCAGTTTGCATTGAAGTCCCTGTAGTTACTGTATAATAAGCCTTAGTATGTAATAAGTCTGGGATTTTAAGGGGTTGAAAGGTGATCTGATTCCAGACAGGTTTCCTGATAAGATCTAAAGGTGTTCTACAGGAAACTAGTGGTCACTAATAGTAACCATTAAGTCAGTTTCCACTCTAATGGTTCTTAAGGTCTTTAAGCAGCCACCAACAAACTCACAGGTTCTCCAATAAACACAAACAAATCCAGATGATGTGTTGGTGGGTTGTTTCTGTCTGTGAATGTTCTCCCTCATCTGCACTGTTCTAGACTGCCTTCCCTCATTTGCACTGTTCTAGATTGTTCTCCCTCATTCGCACTGTTCTAGACTGTTCTCCCTGATCCACACTGTTCTTGACTGATTTCCCTCGTTTGTACCGTTCTAGACTGCTCTACCCCATTCATACTGTTCTAGACTGCTTTTTTCCTCATTCACACTGTTCTACCTCATTCACAGTGTTCTAGACTCTTCTCCCTCATTCACACTGTTCTTGTGTTCTCTCTCATTCGCACTGTTCTAGGCTGCTCTCCCTGGTTCGCACTGTTCTTGACTGATTTCACTCATTTACATTGTTCTAAACTGCTCTCTTTGATTTGCACTGTCTTAGACTGTTCTCTCTCATTTGCAGTATTCCAGACTGCCTTCCCTCTTGTGCACTGTTCTAGACTGCTGTCCCTGATTTGCACTGTTCTAGAATGTTCTCCCTCATTTGCACTGTTCCAGACTGTTGTCTCTGATTCACACTGTTCTTGACTGATTTCCCTCATTTGCACTGTTCTAGACTGCTCTACCCCATTCTAGACTGCTGTCCTTAATTCACACTGTTCTAGACTGATCTCCCTGATTCGCACTGTTGACTGATTTCATTCATTCATGCTGTTCTAGACTGCTATCTCTCATTCACACTGTTCTTGAGTGCTCTCCTTCATTCACACTCTTCTAGACCGCTCTCCCTGATTCACACTGTTCTTGACTGCTTTCCCTCATTCACACTGTTCTAGATTGCTATCCCTCGTTAGCACTGTTCTAGACTCGTTTTTAGTTTTCTGGAAGCTTTTACATTCACTCTGTTCTAGAATGTTTCCCTCTTTTACACTCCTCTTGAGCATTCTTCCCATTCACATTGTTCTAGAATGTTCTCTCTCACCCACAATGTTCTAGAATGCTCTTCCCATTCACACTGTTGTTATGTGTTCTTCCCATTCACAGTGTTTTAAAATGTTCTCCCCCCTACATGCCATTCTAAAATGTTGTCTTTACTCACACCATTCTAGAACATTTTCCCTCATTCACACGGTTCTTGAACATTGTTTCTATTCACACTGTTGTAGAATGTTCTCTCTCACCCTAACTGGTCACCCAAGTGAGTGTGCACTTAACCCCGATCACACTGCTCTAGAACGTTCTCCACTTTCACTCTGGAACATTTGCTTTGTCTGTTCTCATTCCGGAACAATATAAAGCTTTTATCTCATTAAGCTTTTGGGCCACATTAGAACGCTGGGCTGCATTCTAACCACTGGCTCGCGCATCGTCCCAAAGGCGAACCAGGGCTCCGCAGCTCATTGGGTGCAAATCTCAGCGCGAGGGTGGCCCAAACAGAGTGAGAGATGGTGGGCGTGTTCCCGCGCAGACCCCGCCTCCCTCTTGCGCCCACGTCACGGCGCACAGGCAGGCTGTAGTGCATGAAAGCTTCTGGTGTGGAGCTGCGCTCGCGCAGACTTCAGGTTTGCACACACACACACACACACATATACACACACAGAGCGAGGAGGCTCCAGCGACCGAGCAGCGGGGAAATGGAGCTGCCCGCCGCGGGAGAGCACGTCTTCGCCGTGGAGAGCATCGAGAAGAAACGGATCCGAAAGGTCTGGGCAGTGTTGTGAAGTGTGTGTATGTGTGCGCGCGCGCGTCTGTGTGCATGTGTAGTGGGGGGGTGTGATGATGCACAACTTGGATTAATACATAAGGCTGAAACTGGCTTCTTATTCGAACTCTCCGTTCCACCTTAAATGGTGCAGCAGTTACTTTCTGGCGCCTCAGTCGTCAGAATGTAACTGCTGCACCATTTAAGGTGGAGCGGAGAGTTCGAAAAACAAACGGGCGAATATGAAGCCAACTTTTTCCTCGTGCTTAAATGGGCTTAGGAAAAGTTCCTCGCGCTTAATGGGTGGTCATTTTTTCTCTCCGCAGGGGCGATTCGAGTATCTGGTCAAGTGGAGAGGCTGGTCACCCAAGTGAGTGTGCACTTAACCCTGATTCTGACATGAGTGCGTGTGTGTGTGAGAGAGAGAGAGGGAGAGGGAGGGAAAGATGAAGTCTAACTTCATCCCGCCGCGCGCACTGCTTCTGCTGCTGATGCACGAGCTCGTGTCAGCCATAAACAGCAGCAGTAACGCGAATGAAAGCGTGCGCGCGAAGCTAAGACGCATTTACTGTGGCGTATTCTCTGTACTGTTTATGCATGCGTGACATTAGATGTGCGCGCGTGTGTGTGCGCGCGTGAGATGTTCGCCCCACTTGTGCATGCGCTCTGCTTCCCTCCGCGAGCTGCTGTTAAAGATGACAGCCACGTTTGTGACGGGGTTTGGCTGAAAGAGAGAGAGGGAGAGAGAGAGCTGGTCATGTTCAGGCGCCATCATCCCCCCCTCCCCCTCATCTCTACTCTCTCTCCCTCTCTCCCTATGCCTATCTATTTATATGTATGTCTCTTTCTCACTGTTTTCTCTCTTTCTCTTTTTAGGTATAACACGTGGGAACCAGAAGAGAACATCCTGGACCCGCGCT
>JAILXH010023690.1:0-11117 GCA_023558415.1 Piaractus mesopotamicus | reverse complement strand
TCTCTCTCTCTCTCTCTCTCTCTCTCTCTCTCTCTCTCTCTCTCGCTGTCAAAGGGGAGGGTGCCTGAGCAAACAAGAGCGGGAGAGAGAGGCGCGCATGCGCAGAACGGTCTGAATGGTGACAGAATTCAGATTGCGTCGTATGCTACATATACACGTGTACACACATTTATACGTCACATATGCATATCGCTGCTGTCGGACAAAACCTCGTATCTCCATTTGTATCATTTTTTAACTTTTGACATAATTTGAAAATGCTTGTTGCCCTTTACATTGTATATAAATGTCATGATGAATGGACCAAAAGAAATGGCCCTAAATTACCCAGAAAAAAGTCTGCTTCCTTTGACTTACATTGAAAGGAAAGCATGTTTTTTCCTTCTCCTGTAAAGTTACCATTTTGGAGATACAAGGTTTTGTTCTGACAACAGCGATATAGTAACATGCATCTATATATACAGCGCTGTGCTAAAGTTATTCATTTATGTAATTTTAACCAAAATGGCCATTTATTATTAAGTTATTCATTTTTCAGTGTCAGAAAAAGAGAAAACATAGACCGAATAGAAAATTTCACAGGAGCCTCAGCAACTAAATCGATTATCAGATGTCAGAGTGTTCAGTGTGTCACTCTTTACCTTTATTACAGCTTCCATTCTTTTCAGGAGACTCACTTTCAGTTTCTCAAAGAAATCTGCAGACACACCTCCAAAGATCAGTCTTACAAGTTGGTTGATCGTTTTCTGAAGTAATCAAAGACATTCAGTGATGCTGAGGTCTGGCTTCTTTGTTTGATGTGTCCGTCTCCTTTTCTCAGTGAGGTTTTTCTTGAACAGCTACAGACTCATAGCGCTGGTTTGGAAGGATGGACAGAAACACCTGTGGATGTTTTCAGATCTGAAGCAGCTTGATTTTCTCCACTCTCTCAAAGATGGAAGCTTTACATGCTGTTTATCTGATAGAGACAGTTTTGGTGGTCTAATGGGTCTTCCAGGTGGTTGTAAGGAGTCCCAATTTTTTATTTTATTGTATTATCTAATGTCTAATCTCCACAGATATATCTTGAACTTAAAGGGCGGTTTGGCTGGAAATTAAATAAATGAAGGGTGGTCTCTGATTTTGCATAGTATAAACACACGAAGACAGACATGTGTACACACCCACACCCACACACCTATGTCACACATGCATGCGTCAGAAATATGGCTGCTTACATGCAGATGTGACCACAAAACCATGTAATTGAAATAACAAGTCATACAGCCAAGGGTTATTATTCGCCTGTTCTTCCTCTTAGCTGGGCTGCACTCTCACAGAAGATGGTGGTTCTGTATAGAACCGTGACCGTTAAAGAGCATTTGCATGCTTAAATGGTTCTTTGCATGGTGAAATGGTTCTTCAGATTGATTGATCCGTATAGAACCTTTTTGAAAAGGGTTCTATAAAGCACCAAAAAGGTGCTTGTAACAATAGAAGAACTCGTTTTGGTGCTGTATAGAACTACGTGAAACGCATTCTCCATCTAGCACCAAAAATGGTTTTTCTACTGTTACAAACTTGACATTGTAACAAGAGAAGAACCCTATTTGGTGCTATATAGAACCATTTTCAAAACTAACACATTCTCCAACAATGTGAAGAACCATTTCACCATGCAAAGAACCATTTAAGCATGCAAATGGTTCTTTAAGTGTTCATGGTTCTATGTAGAACCATTGTCTTTACTAATGAGTGTACATTGTCTTTACATTTTTAGGAGTGTACATTAAATGCCTATTTTAATTATCATTGATGATTAAACAATAGGCTTTATGAAGGTAAATCTGAGACTGATCGTTACCACATGATGTCCATGAGCCATTTTTTAAAGGTGATTTTAAATTCTTTCTGTTTTTCCACTGTTATTCCTTACATTATATGGAGGGTCATTCTTAATAAAACCTTAATAGGCGAGGGCAGCGTGAGTATCATTCTGGGGAACGCCTTAAATGGAATTTTAATGAGCCAAAACATACACTGACCTTTCAGCACAGTTTCAAGAATAGGTGCATATTCGCCTATAGCATGCATTAGTGCCCACCCACCCACACCCCTCACCACAAATTCCAAACATTTGCCTTTAACTGGCATCTGCTCGGGCCATTAGTGCCGTCCCTCTGGGACGAGGTACACAGGGGTGAGTAATTGCAGGGCTGTCCCGAGATCGTGAGTGTGGTTTAATTAGTCTTGTGTAAGGATAGAAAGGGAGTGTGGTGGGAGTGTGATTTGTCGAAATGCACATTTTTCATCCCCTTGCTAGAGCATGCTGTTTTTGGTTGCCTCCCATTGCAGTGCATGACTCAGTGTCGGACTGGTTCATCAGCACAAAAATCAGCCCGAGATTTGTTTTTGTGAAAGTGAATGACAGCAGTGGTAAAAAGTGAAAGACTGTAAAAGGTACAGAACATTTACACTGAGGAAGAATTTTCGTTTCGCCTCATGCTGGGTCATATGGCGGGATTTCCCCACACTTATGTAATCAAGGCCGTCATTATGAGAAACAGCACTGCATTCATTATCTGCATTAGGGCACCCGATCCTGTTGAGCTGGGCCCCACGGATGTTTACGTAGTTAAATCATAAAATTTGGACATTTGAATAAAATGCATTACAGTCAAGTGCAAAAGTTTGGGCCAAAAAGTTTTTTTATTTTAAAGATAGGTAAATATGTCTAAATAAGTACCATTTATTTGCTAAATTTAACTTCTCGGGGGGAAAATAAAACCTACAATGTGCATTTTTTTTGCCACATTTTGTATTTTATGTTTTATTTTTTCCCAATATGGTAATGTCGGTCAAAAAACGGAAACTGTTCAATAAAATTTGCATGGAAAATTCCATCTATTATTTTGTTCTCTGTAGAGCACGTGTTAACTTATTTTCACTTTAAACATCGACAAAACATTTGACTCTTTGTTCAAATTTGACATTTGAAAAAATTTGACTGTTCAGACGTTTGCATACAACTGTTGTGTTGTCTGTTATCATGCCCAGTCCATGCATGCAGTGCTCTGCCTCCATTACTGCGCCGTTTCCTGCCCTGACCTCACCTAAACAGGCCTGACTTGATTTTTATTCAGATCTGTTACTATGCCAAGTGTCATACACTGTAAAAAATGTGTTGTTTTTCTAAACTGCACTTCATGTGGTAACGATCAGTCTCGTATTTAGCCTCATAAAGCCTAATGTTTGAATTATCAATGATAATGAAAATAGACTTGAATTTAATGTGCACTCTTAAAGAGATGGTTCTGCAAGGGTAAAGACAGTGGTTCTGTATTTGCATGCTTTTGCATGGTGAAATGGTTCTTCAGATTGATGGAGAATGTGTTGTAAATGGTTCTTTATAGATCTATATTGTTACAAGCGTGACATTGGCTGTCAAGCCAAAGATTTTTGACAATCCGACTGACTACATTCCGATTATAGATTAGGACTGAGGTGTTTATATGCTGACTCTACTCAACAATCTGATGGAGAATCTCCGTTTACATGCGCACTACAAGTAACAGTATCCAAAATGATGTGCATGCGTAGAACAGCATCACGTGAGTCCAGTCAGAGTGAGACGAGCAGCAGTGAGCAGTGCTTGTGTTTTTAATTATTTTAAAATTATGTCAGACTCAGGAAGACGTACTTCTCCTGTACTTATTAAAGAAGGGTGAGAGGAAGACGTCAGGTTCTGAGACACATAAGCTGGATGCCCATCCCAGTGGCGTCTTTTAAAGAGCAAAGCATAAACTTCGTCTCCTCTGCAGACCACTTTCTGCTCCTACCACATTGAATGTTATAAACCTTCGCTATGATGTGACGCACATGCGCAGAACGTACACAAACTTTCCGATTGGAATGTAATCAGATACAGGTGTTTACGTGGTTATTGTTCTTCTGTTTAACGGATTATTTACAGGATTAACCACCTCGTTCAAATGGATAGATATTGTATTCCAAATGGCCTCAATTGGACTCGAGGTGTGCACATACATATTCATAAATCTGGAGAACCATTTTACCATGCAAAGAACCATTTAAGCATGCAAATATAGAACCATTGTCTTTACTAAAGAAACCTTAAATAACCATCATTTTGATTTTTTGCTGGTTGAAGAAGCAAAGCCTGATGACACCACAAACAGAGTCTAAAATGTCGTTCTTCTCTTTTAGGGAACGTCAGGAGCAGCTGATGGGGTATCGCAAAAGAGGCCCAAAACCTAAGCATCTCCTCACGCAGGTGAGAAACTGTTTTATACAGTGCAGCCTACACCCAAACCCTTTACTTCTGTTTTGTTGGTGTTTTTAACCAGATCTTTGCAATGCAAGCAAATGGGAAAATTTGTTTATCATGGGGAATTTCAGCAGAATAGCTGACTCTCCAACTTCTCTATACAATGCTGCACACTGTGGACGAACGGATGACTCAGAGTGCAGTGCTTTACATGTGAAAACAGTGTGCTATTCACAGGAATACTGTACAGACTATGCAGAAAGCCAAGCATATTCTATGATTAATACACATCAAGTAAAGAGATTTATTTAGTATTCAGTTCAAGTTAAGCATTTTCAGGAGATATTTTTGAGTAGATTAGATATAAAATAACCCACTTGCATAAGGAAATAGAAATTCAAAGGAAAAATAACTGAAGAGTTTCCAGAAAATTATTAAAAGCTGTGTTCTTTGCATGGTAAATAGTTCTTCAGATTGATGGAGAATGTGTTGTATGTAGTTCTGTATAGCACCAGAAAAGGGTTCTTCTGTTGTTACAAGCTTGACATCGTCACAATATCAGAACACTTTTGTTGCTATATAGAACCAATTTCAAAAGGGTTCCATACGGAACCATGTACGACACATGCTCCATGAGTCTGAAGAACTATTTCACCATGCGTTTAAGCATGCAGATGGTTCTTTTAGTGTTTATGGTTCTACATAGAACAACTGACTTTACTTAAAAAACCCTTGAAGAACCATCTTTTTTAAAACTGCAGTGTATCCAATGTAAGTTCATGGATCATTCTGCTTCCAATTCAGGTCTCATCGTTCGCCCGGAGGTCAAGCGTCCTCTCTGGCCTGCAGGAGGCGTCGCAGGACAACAGTCTCATGGCAGCTGTGGACCCAGCGCAGACACAGCAATACCAGCTGAACAGCAAAAAGCTCCACCAGTACCAGCCCATCTTCAAGGAGAGCTCAGGAGACGCCCTGGTTAATGGAAAAAAGAAGCACTACTACCAGCTGAACAGCAAGAAACACCACCACTACCAGCCTGACCCAAAAATGTACCAGGACGTGAAGGGGACTGAGGTTGTTAAGGAAAGCTGGAACCTTCCTCAGGCCCTGCAGCAGAAATGGGTTCAGGATAAGGACTTGGGTTGCCTCAACAAAGTGAAGGACATCACTATGGGACTTGAGAAGCTTCCAGCTAACCTCCATGCTGGTGGGAAGCCAGAACTTGCTAAGAAGGACGTGGACCAGGCTGATGGAGTAAGCAGCAAGCTGAAGATTGTGAAGAACAAGAATAAAAATGGACGAATCGTCATTGTCATGAGCAAGTACATGGAAAACGGTACCCAGGCTGCTAAGATTAAAAATGGGGAAATGGACGTGGGGGCAAGGCAGCAGGAGCTGCTGGAGAAACAGTCTGACGTGACGGATAAGAATAGGCACTCTAAGAAGCATAGCCTTGAGAATGGCTGGAAAAAGGACAGCAAGGATGACGGGACACCTCCCCCATGTGGATTTACAAATGGAATATCTGGCCCTGCTGTGGATGGTTTGGTTATGTCAAGCACAAACAAAGCAAAGGAGTTTCACAGTTCATTGCCTGATCAGCCATTGCAGTTGACCACCAAGTCCAGCCTGAACCCAAAGCCTTTCCAAAAGGGCGTTCTTCACCATTTAGATCGAAAGAACGGCCAGGGCGCCCACAAGCGGCGCTACTCAGAACCGGACAGCGAGCGGGACAGCGAGGCCAAAAGGTTCTTGAGTTTTCGTAGTATAAGTGCACCAAACGCAGGAACGAGCCACTGCCAAAGTAACGGTCACCAGTCCTCAAACGGACACCGGTTTGAATTCTCAGACTGTCAGGATGAGCCCATGGATCTGAGCTGTTCACGACTGAGAAAGGAAAGCAGTTCAGTCACAAATTGTCAAATAAACGGGAATTCTAAAACATCTGAGAAAGATGCAGAGCCTCAGCCAGAACGGACAGAGAAGGAACCCGAATCTGAACCTGCTCCGAGCTTCACGCCTTTTCTTGGGAATATAATAATCACGGACGTTACGGCAAACTGCCTTACGGTGACATTTAAGGAATATGTGACCGTTTAGAAAGTCCTGCTTTTTTAAAAATAATGATTACAAGAAAAAACTACTGACTTCATAACTCATGAATTAATTTGTACAAATGTAAAGTAGGCTTGGCCTCCACTTTAACTGTTTTTAGAATAATCCTATATAAAGTACAAGTTTTGATATTTTTCTGTCTGGCCGTTTCAATTTGTCATGCTAGCTATTCCATATGAGTGATGATGAGCCAGCAAAGCAGGGTTCATTTTCTGTCAATGGCTTGTTTCTGTTGGCTGTGCTTTATTTCAGAAAGCTAATATGTCTAAAAAGCACTTACGTATGTAATGTAATGTAATGTTATGTAATGTTAAACATTTTTACTGTTCTTTTCTTTGACATCTCAGAGTTTTGTAAAGCGCTTCTACACACAAAGTGTGTCTATTGAGATTCATGTAAACACATTAAAAGCTTATTTTTGTGTGTCATTATGTTCCCAGTCAATATGCTTTTGTATTTCGGGCTTGTGTGCGTATGTGGCAGGAAAGATCAGGCCATGTAAACAGAAGATAGCAGAGTAGTTTTTCCTTGCCTAATGCAGAAGGCCTCGGTATCAGTGAACTTTGTCCTGTCCTTTTATAAACTAAGATGTTGGAGGCTCTTATCACAACTGGAGTGGTTCTACTCTCAGACTAATCACACTATCCACAGCGTTCTCGAGCTCGTGTGGTGGCGTATTGCGTGTCTTCAGCATCATGCTTTTTTACTCAGCACTTCATGTCCTACTGCAGTGGTTAGTCCTTATTTTTATGGGCATACATGTAAATAAACAGAATTTGGAAGCTGCTTCATATTACAGCACATCCTTTTAAAAAGTGTTTCTTAAAGGGTTCTTTACTAAAGTCAATGGATTTATATATAGAACCATGACAATTCTTTCAACACATCAATGTTTCATCTCTACACTCTTCAAAAAGATGGTTCTTCAAGAGTTCTTTAGTAAAGACAGTGGTTCTATAAAGAACCATGAACACAACCATTTGCATGCCTAAATGGTTCTTTGCATGTGAAATGGTTCTTTATACATTTATTGGTATTAGAACACTCTTAAAAAAATGATTCTTCAGGGGTTCTTTAGTAAAGACAGTGGTCCTATATAGAACCATGAACACTCCAAGAACCATTTGCATGCTTAAAAGGTTCCTTGCCTGGCAAAATGGTTCCTCAGATACTGTTGGCACAATGTCAAACTATCGAGTCATTTTCAGAAAGGTTCTATACAGAACCATATGTGACACACTATCAGTCTGAAGAACCATTTCACCATGCAAAGAACCATTTAAGCACGAAATGGTTCTCTATAAAACTCGCAGTTTAAATAGAACCTGTGTCTTTACTAAAGAACCCTTGAAGAACCATCTTGTTCAAGTGTGTATTAATGAACACTCCTGTTTCTTGTTCCTGTCAGAAAGAAGAGCTGTACAGCTAAGCTCTTAAAAAAGATGATTCATCAAGGGTTCTTTAGTAAAGGCATGCTTAAAGTGCTCTTTGCATGGTGGAATAGTTCTTCAGATTGATGGAGAATGTGTTGGTTTTATGAAAATACTTCTATATAGCACCAAAAAGTGTTCTATTATATGCAAGCTTGGTATCATCATAATAGCAGAACCCCTTTTGGTGCCATAAAGAACCTTTTTTAAAAACAACATTCTCCATCAATCTGAAGAACCATTTCACCACGCAGAGAATCATTTACGCCTGCAAATGGTTCTATATAGAGGAGAGTCTCAACCTGAACGTGCCTGATGTTGAAACATTCATAATAAATGTGTAATAAATGTATTTTAGATGTTTTGAAATGGCTGTAGGCCTCTACTAATGTCCGTATGTTGTTGTTCATTAGCATTAGATATATATTTTTTTAGAGCACGGAGAGCACGTGCTCCTTCCATTAGACGTAACTCTGTGTTTCTAATATGACGTAATGCCGTCTTAACTACATAACCGCTACTACTTATAAAGTGTTGTAATTAATGCAGCTTTTGTGCCTCTATGTTAATTAACATATGTAAAAACTGTGAGTTAAAAACGACCTTGCCCATCCAACAGTGGTGGTCTATGAGTTTTAAAACCACTCGAATGTGTCTATCATCACCTCTAAACCAGAAACAGAAGCAACGTGGTCTCTCTTTCAGCGCTAATGAGCAGCCAAAGAACGTTAGTACCTCACAGCTCACTGGAAGCCTGAACTGGGCTTAAATCATATCTGCCTTAATATACTACATTTCCTCTGCGAGATGTTGGCCCCTATATAATTCATATCCTCTAATAAAAGTCTACTAGGCTATGAACAGTGCTATGTTATTGTAGTGATAGTAACTCATATAGCCATGTACGCTTTCTGTTAAAGAAACATGGCAATGTTCAAGTTCTTTGCAGAGTTTCTCCATCTGCACTACCATGCATTTATTTTCCTGTAGTCTATAGATAACTTTAATAATATTCCTATGTTAAATTATATAAATAACAGGCCTAAGCGAAAGAATTGTGTGTGTATATAAGTGCTTTAAGTAAGAAGAAGCCAAATGAAACCATCAGACTAATTATGCAGCAGGTCAGGATATAACTGATGAGCCAGCCTGGCTGATTCACAGCATTTTATTAGATAGACAGATAGATAGACAGACAGACAGACAAACAGACAGACAGACATATAGATAGATAGATAGATAGATAGATAGATAGATAGATAGATAGACAGACAGATGTGACTTTCTCAGCTTCTATATTTGGTCTCACATAAATAAATAAACCAAATGAATCTGGAATGAATTTACAAAATGAATGTACAAAAACTTTGACTAATTTCTGATTTTTTTTTCGTAGACAATTTACCAGTTTCAACAGTGTTTAAAATAAACCGAAGTTACAAAGTTTGGGTCTTGTTTTTTTTTTTTCCTTTTATTAATATTATTATTTTTTTTATTTATTGATTATTGCTTCTGTCAGAAAGAAGGACTGTACAGCTACACTCTTAAAAAACACGGTTCTTCAAGGGTTCTAAAGTAAAGGCAATGGCTCTTTTTAGAACGATGAGTTCTATAGACTGTAAATCCATTTGCATGCTTAAATGGTTCTTTGCATGGAGAAATCGTTCCTCAGATTCATGGAGTTGAACGTGTTGATTTTATACAAAAAACTTTTTAAAATTGATTATAACACCAAAAGGGTTCTTCTCTTACACACAAGCTTCGTCACAGTGGCAGAACCCTTTTTGGTGTTATATAGAACTATTTTTAAAAAACAAACATCCTCAATCAGTCTGAAGAACCATTTCACCACGCAAACAACAATTTAAGCATTAAAATGATTCCATATATAACTCACGCTATTACACAGAACCGAGAAAGAACCCTTGAAGAGCCATCATTTATAAGAGTGCACAGCTGTCTGAGTCACTTTAAAGCGGCAAAACACGGCTGAATGACGCGGTTAAAGTTGGTTCTGAAAGAGAATAAGGTGCTATAATCTCAGTGTGGATGTGTGTAGGATGGTGTGAGCGACTCAGGGGTGATTTTTCACTGAAGGGGGGCGTTTAAAGCGCGATGTTTTGTTCGCCACCGCACTCAATATTTCAGCAGCCAACATGGCGGCGGTTGTAACGGCTCTTTCTGTCAGAGGGAAGATTAGCAACATTAGCAGCGCGAGGCAAACCAGAAGCCGCGAAAGAGAGCCCGCGTGAGCTGCAGAGAGAACAAACAGATGATCTGTCATTTCGAGAAAGCTCTGAGAGAAAAAAAGAGGTGACACACACTCAGCGCAGCGGCTTTTACTCATCAACCATTTCCTCTCAGGCTGCTGCGGTTTCAGACAGAAAATGGCTTCCTCCCACCCCGTCCACTTTACGGCTGATTTAGGAGAATCAGTCCATCAGTCTTCCTAAAAAATCACCCTTTTTATTCGCTCAAACGGGACATTCGAGGTCGCTTAGTTCTGTGTGACGGTTCATACCCCGATAACAAGACATATGCATCATCAAGCGGTGATTTTAAAGGGGAACTCCGTCGATGTTTTCAAATTTCAAAATTATTAAATGGTTAAGATGTGAACAGAGTCCTTCGTAATGGTTTGGTGTGAAATGCTGTATTCTAGAGAAACTTACAGAGTCAGAATCGTGGTGCAGAATTCACAGTGGTGGTGATAGGAACCAGACGTCCACCTCTAAAAGCTCCCTCACAGAAGGTTATTACATTAAATGGTTATGAACGCCCTGCGTGATAGATAGATAGATAGACAGATAGATAGATAGATAGACAACCAGAATTACCATCATCGACATTCACTGGTTCACTGGTGGTTTTAGATAGCAAATAAAATGTCTGTATTTGTGTTGTAGTCATAATGACCCCTGGTTCCTATCACCACCACTGTAAAGAAATCTGAACCATTTCACACCAAACCACTCTAAATCACCCTGTTTACATCTCAGGTATTGAATTATGCAGAAAATTTCGTAAAAAATCAGTTACAAGCCATAGAACCTTTATTTGGTATCATAGGCTATGAATCTTTACGTATCAGCTCATGGTAGCACTCCATACAATAACAACATGTAATGCGTATTAAGAAATATAAGAAATACATATTTAGATAAAATCTCATTTAAAATAAGATTGAATTCACCTGGTTTCTGTTGTGAGCCCCTCAAACTAAATACATACATACATACACACATACATACATACATACACACACACACACACACAGACACACACACATATATATATATATATAT
>JAILXH010023664.1:4741-20749 GCA_023558415.1 Piaractus mesopotamicus | reverse complement strand
ACACACACACACACACACACACACACATTTGTTTTCTCTTCTAATCAAATGATGGGGCCAAATCTAATTTACTGAGAGGGTCAGCTGATCTGTTTTTCTCACTGGATCATGATCTGAGCATCTATATTAAGTTGTGTAAGAAATGTTTCAAGAGGATTGAATTGAGTGAAAGTGTAAAGTTAGACCTTTGAGGCAAAAACACAAGGACAAAATGCCCCAATTAGCATATTGCCTCAGAAATATTTTTATCATAAAGTTATGACAAACTGGCTTCACTGACGACCAGCATTAAAGACTGGCTATAGCTATCATTAAGTAGACTTCTTTTACATTTTTATCCATCTTGCTGGAGATGAGTTTGTGAGATTCAACATCTTTGTTCTGTCATGTCTAATAATCTCTTTCACTAACTAATTAAACGCTGTTGCTTTGTTTGAATTGTTAGTTATAATTGTTGCTCTACTTTCACTACTGTTAGATGACAAACTGATGCAAAATTCACCCTGGGGGGTTTCTTACCCCAGTCAGAGGGGCATCTTGCCTTTCTCCCCAAAAACAAAGGTGTTGATCAGTACATTCACTATTGGCAATTGGTTCTGAACTACTGCAATGAAACTCTACTGCACCAGCAGAGTTTTATTATCACAACACATTTATTCCAATAATAGTAAAAAATTAATTCTTTTTCTATTTGATTTCCTATACTGTACCACAATCCTTCATGACTGCTGTGAGGGTATTTGTGTGACTGTACTGTATGTTTGTGTGATGTGTGTGGGTTGTTGAACATGGGGCAGCCGTTCAGTGGTTAAACAGATTAGAACACATCTGAGCAAAGGTCAGGAGGACGAGGCTCTGAGGTACTGTGTGGATTTCATGTTTTTTCTGTGTTCAGCTGATAGTAGCCGTGCTTTCGACACAATGCATGGCGCAACATTTCAACATGCATGTCAGAGGTTTCACAGATGTACTAACGTTCTTCTGCTGGAGTCACAAGTCTATGTTATAAAAGGACAACTATATTCACAGTAATTGTTATCACATAAAAAGTCATTCATATTTCTCAGTACTGAGACTGTGTTCTCTGGAAACACCAGAGAACTGACTTTTTACAAGTTCATAAAGAGCTTCTGTGACACAGGGATTTAGAGTTTTGCAGGACTTTAGTGTTACGATACTTATTGTGTTCAGTCATGAGCTGCCAGATTTTATATTCTTTAAAATTTTGTAGCTTTACATCTTTGTAATATAATGTGTTGAATTTCTTCCTTAGTTTTTCATTGAAGAACAAATACGCTGGGGTGATAAACTGTTCAGATGTCAATGTGCCATCACTTACAATGGATTAGATGTGTCGACCGATATAACTACCTTACAGATGTTTCATTTTGTGTTGTCAGGTGCATCAGTTTTAAAGACCTCATCAAGCAGACTGCATACAGTGTTTTTCACATTTTAAATCAAAATGATTTTTGGTTTCTCGTAGCTGTGACGACCCTATCCATTATAATTCTAATCATATAATACAAAAGCTGTTAATCAACTCATAACAAATACATTTTAATGAGGTATCACATTACGTAACACATTACCAGTCAAATGGACATTTTGTTCCTCAGCTTTTCCTTGTTTCCATATGAGATGTTTAACTACAGTCTGCTTTACCTTCACAATAAATGTCAACAAATTTAAACTGACAGCCCATAAAACACAAGCCTGGACGAGTCCCACAACACAGCCACCAGTTACAACAACACAGTCTGCAAAGCTATTTGAATAAAGTTAAACCCCACATTTCTACAGTTAAAATGACAGTGAAACGTAAAAAAACATGCTCCCAAAAAGTCCTGCCCGTTTTAGCTAATTAGTTAACCCGTATTGAACTGAACTGGTTTGGTTAGAGAAAGAAAAACAGTAAAACATTGTATTGCAGGGCCTCTCAGACCATTGAACACAGCCTCACAGCCTAAAGCATGGACTTACTACGTCATCGGGCATGTGGGCGTGACATTACTGGTAAAGCGCTCCTCCAATTGGTTCACTAACAGTGACCCCGCCCCTTCCCCCCCAACAACCACTGAGGAGCCAAGCGGATGTCAGTCAGTCACGTCTCTGAGCGTTTATGAACACAAAGCCGCTCTTGACAAAATGCAAAACAGCGCATAAACAGTATTCGCATGTGCTGGCCTCCATACCCAACCCACAATGGTACGTTATCCACATTTGCCGATAAATCTGGACCTAATCACAAGGCTGCCTGTGAGGACGGTGGTCGCCGTGGTGGTCACGGTCGTCTTCTTCAAGTTTCTGTTCTCGTGTCCGTGCACAGCTCCTGAGGAAACTGTGGTGCACTGCTGGCTGTATCTGCTGCTTCCTGTGGGAATCATGTTCTTCGTCCTCATGCTGCTGGACGCGCAGCTGCTGAAGCTGTGTCAGTGCTATGTGTGTAGGTGTTGTGTCCGAGCCGAGGCCAAGTGCTGCAGCAGCGAGTGCTGTGACACCTTTGAGTGCTGCTGTTGTGCCGGCGGCTACTGTTACCGCCCCTCAGGCTTTGGGGAAGAGGGCTGGCATTTCTGCGGTCTGATATGGAGGCATTTGCTGAACGTGTTTTACGCGGCCGCCCTCTGGATCGTGGTCGCCTTTATCGACGGTGACTGGTACGTTTGCATCCGCACGGTCGCTGTGAACGGCACGGGGGAACAAATCGCCTGCAAGGATTTACCAACACCGCAAGAGGCAGAAACTTTGAGAAAGTACAGCAGTGAGTCGCGGGTGAGTGAGTGGTGTAGAGGAACTGCTGATTCCCACCAGGACTTAAAAGCACAACAACGATAAGACTCTTACTTAGGCCATATAGCCGAGCACGTCTTACATACACTGACAGGGCTGAATTGCCAACTTCTGAACTACTGTGTAATCTAGTGGTTCCTAAGCCATATTGCAGTGAAGTGGTCGTGTCAAAGCACGTGCAGGGCAGATACAAGCTTATTACATTTGAAGACTTATTGTTTAGTAATTATATGGAACAGTAGTTATTCCAAGAAGGAATAGAAGCCTGGCCTGTATATATCCGTCCGTCCATCCATCGGGAACTTGTTCAGGCCGTTAAGACACAACGGCTGTAATAATTTCACTAAAGCTAACACGTCTTACTTACATTAACGCTCTTAAAAACGATTGTTCTATTTTGTCAGTTCCAACTTATTGAAAAACTAAATATTGTGATGCGTATTGTAAAAATGTCTTTAAGTATTGTGATATATTTTGGTTATATCTCCCCTACACTACACTATGTAAATTCTTTATGAGGACAGAGCTAAAGCATTACATTACATACCTTTCTCTGCTTATTTCCTCCAGATAATTGGACTGATTCTCATTCTGGGGTTTTCACTCCTGTTGACAGTAAGTTCATCTGTCATGACCCGATGGAAGCCGTATTACAAGTCTCTCTTCGAGGTTTACGTGGAGCAGGAGACCGCTGCCATGCTGGAGGAAAAGCTGCAGGCGCAGGCCGTGCAAAGAGCCAAGCTGCTCAGTGAGAATGTGTTGAGATACATTCAGAGTCAGCCTGTGAGCAGCGTGCAGGGAGATGCGCGTCAGGGTCAGTACCAGCCACTAGGGGCTGCAGAGGAGGATGTTTGGCGGACGATATCACACCCAGCGTTCCACTTAGTAAAAGGAAAGACCCATCCCTGAGTGTGAAAATCTACACCTTGATAGACTAGCAAATTTTATTTATATTTCAAGAAAAAGCCAAACGTTTTACTTGATATGTGCTTCTTTTCTCATTTTTCACCCGTGGGACCTGTGTGTGATCTGTGCATGAGGAGGGAAAGGTGTGGCAGTAACTATTTAAGGGTTGCTTCTGTAATTTTATATTCAGCACGATAAGCATAACTTTCAGTATATCGCTGTTGTCGGAGGAAAACCACGTATCTCCAAAATGATAACTTTACAAACAATGTAAAGGGCAACAGGCATTTTCAAATTATGTGTCAAAAACTGAAACATGACAAAAATGGAGATTATGCCGTTTTCTTCCGACAGCAGCGATATGCATTATTATCTCAGTGCCCCACAAAAACGGTTTCGGTCTATACTCCACAACTGGTTTCTATGGTCTGCAAAAGCTGAAGAGCAAAGAAAATGCTCCACAAACACTAAAACTGCCAAAATCACAGGCCCGGCTTTCAGTTCCTGGGTGTTGCCAAAGTGTTGTCGGTTATGTGAGACATTTAATATCAGTATGATGGGTTTTTCTAAGACATTTTGAAGCACATCACGTCTGTGGTTGTGCAGGATTGGTTTGGGCATGTTAGATATGAATATTCGATTACCTTTTTTTTGGTTGTCTTCCAGAAGGTCCGTTAGGCCTGTTTTAAAATGATGCTTCAGACTGGCAGGACAGTCAATGTTTTTTGATGCTCGTTTGATATTATTAGAGCCTGACTTAAGAGACATTGAGAAACATAATACAGGGTTAAACCGGTGCTTTTATAAACTTGCTTCTTAGTATTTTATTTTGTTTTTGTTTACTAACAGCATGTTTACAGATGAGAAAAAAAACTCTGTTGCCTGTTAAGGGCCTCTATTGTACATTTTTCCTGTATTTTATGACAATTCTTCTGATTGGTTGTGGAGTATTGTACCTTGTTAAAAAAAGCAATCTATGCTGAAACACTTTAACGTGAATGGGCGGAGCCAAACCACTGTAGAAGTGGATGTATGTATTGTTGTTGCTTTTGGTGATTTCACAAAAACAGCTAATTCAAAACGGTCTGCTTTTGCAGCTTAATGTGCATATGCAGACTTTGTGGACTGCAGAGTGGAAGGTACGTTTTGAAACGGTAACAGTGTTAACATCCTACATCAAACTCTTTCATTTCAGAAAAGCGATGAACATTTGTTTTTCACGATATGGGTCCTCAAAGGATCGTCTCATATTTATTAATAAATGCCAAAATATGAAAAATCAGTTTTACTGTAGTCCTGCAGACCCTGTACTATGCCTGTGCTTTATCTCAACAAGCAAATCTAATTATTTGAGGCAGATGTTACATAATGACACAAAATGTGTGTTTTTCACTTTTTAGTAACCAAACGTGGTTATTACAGAAATGCAAACTAAACTATTCAGTTAGCATTTTAGTATAACACTAGAGAAGAGATAAAATAAGAACCTCTGGATGTGCAAATGTATTTATTAATGTGCTTTGACTAGATGTTTTCTTGGAGGATTGCATCACAGTGACTTAGTGCATTCACACTAGGCTCTTGTAATGTGGGTAAAATGACACTAAAACAGACTGACGTGTTTTTAGTACTAATGTTTTGTACTAATAAAAACAGATTTTGTTATTTAATAAATAGAACTCTGCATTCTTGTTGTTTTGATCCTTTTAGTCCTCACAGTTTGTATTTGCTGGCAGCCCAATATATCACTGGATGATGGACACACATATCTCTAGGTATTTTTGACTGACCACTGCTGTGATAGGCCTACTGACCTGTAGTATGTTGATATGATATCAGCAAATATGCGCTTTATCTCTGTTTAACCACACAGTTTGTATACTGTGTTCTCCATGTAGACTATAGATTGAGCAGGGCTTGAGATTAAGCTTTTCCAGGGACTTGTCCTATGGACGAGTAAATCCATATTTTTGTAGTCCAAAGACTAAAATCACTTGTCCATGGAAAAAAGGTCAATACAAAACATTTGCAAATGACCGCTGTACTACGGGGTTTGTTAAACTGTTTCAAATGTTGTTTGCTCTAAACATTTTACAATGTGTGTTAGAGAAAGACAGAGTGCTACTTTCTCATTTCTTTACCCCGATCTTGTCACTAAACCTCAGTATTCTAGCATTTAGCGTAGTAGAAGACACAGGAAATATTGCGTGTATAGGCGAATGCTCCTTTATTTTGGACAGGCACTTTACCACACACCAAGAAACAGCTAGCCCAGCGCTAACCCCAACGCGAAACACAGGGAGGGGGTAGGACGGGAGGATACAACCCTTGGGGGGCTTAGGCACCTCAATCTACTAGTTAATTGCAAAACTCACCCTCCTCGGACACAGTTTAACCCAAGCAACACAACTACCCTGACAACGGCAAGGACATCAGCAACAACGAGCGTCCTTCTTTCCTGGAAGCATGGCCGGCTTTAAGAGCCACTTTACAAGGCCACATCCCCTAAACACCTTACAGCAGTGGGGCCTCTGGCGGTATTTCTCGGTTATTAATGCATGTACATCTCTCTCCTCTCACTCATTCACACGATTTTCTGAAGTAAATCATCTAGCACTAAATGACCAGCTGGGGTGCTAATGTTCAATGGAAGTAATTAAAGATATTAACAAGCTAGCATTACCCAGGCTTTGCTTCTTAACTTTATGTAAAATTAAGGTTATCTTAAAGCACACTTTTTTGGGGGTGACCTGATGTCCCCGTTTTCAGGGACAGTCCTCTTTTTTGGTGGCCTGTCTCCAGCTGGAGCTGTCCCTGAAAATGTCCCCAATTTTAAAAACTGAATTCAAAACACCCTGGAATGGTCTAGGAAAGATCTGGCCACTGAACAGACGAGCAGACGTCTCACATTGTGCTTGTTTTGGTCAACAGAGGGGGCTGGCTGCTGCTATTTACTAACCACTTCTATCACTTGCTCCCCTGGTATAATGCTGATGTGTAAAACTCAACCAGAAGGTAACGTGTCATAGTTTCATAGTTTAGCTTCGCTCACCATGGTAGGCTATAGTAAGATTTTCTAACACGGTTTACAAAGTTACTAAGCTAGTACCCAATTTTATCGGTCAGCCTTATAGTCTATTGATGAAGGCTGAAATCTTATCTGTTTAGTCACCATGACAATGTCAGTTAGGACTGAATTTAGGACAGTAGCTATTACAGAACAACAGTTCATAACCTTATTCATTAACTCCAGATTAGAACAGATTATTACAGAAACATTCTAGACAAAAATTCCTGAACACTGTCCAGCTTTAGGACAACCCCAGCAGTGTCCTAACTTCTGTTTTAACCTTTTGCTTCTTTTATGACAGACAGCATAGTTTACTACTACTGTGATGATGTTATTTCTCCTTAATTCTTTATTTTAAAACTCCCAGACACTCCACCACTCCCTCTTATTATTGTGTGTTAATGTTAATGAAAACTCATCATGTAATACATTGCAGTGTCTCGCCATTGGCAGCACTGCCGTGGGAGTGCGGGAGGCATGGTCAGAACGGCCGTGAAAAGAGGCTCTTCGGAGGTGCCACGCTTGTGGTAGGAGAACTGTAATGTTTGTAGTTCAAGTTGTTGGTGTTAGTTAAGATGTGTTATGTATTGTATGTGCTCTGTTCTGTGTGGGGCTGTTGGGTAGCTGGTGCCAGTGTTAATGCCTACCAGAAAGTGTATGGCTAGAAGTGACTTGCCTGCTGTTTCGGCCGCTTAGTTAGCGCTGAGTGGCAATTCTCCCTTGCAGCCTGTTTAATAAAAGAGCATTCACCCTCAATGTGTAATGTTTCTCACATCTTCTTCTTCACTGACACCACAATATTACAGTGAGTAGTGAGGAGTTTTTAAGTTAAATCTGTGTTTGTTCATTAGGAGAAATAACATTAGCATTATGTTAACATAACGTAAAGCATGATGTAAATATGAACTGAAACTGGGGAGCAGCAGCACAACAATAAACAGCACAGGGTGCTTATCACCCTGCTTTAGTTTTGTTCTGTGCTTTTTTACATCGATAAAGATAGTTGTCTAGCTAACTTACATTTTTACCGTTATTTTGATTGTGTTCATATTTCAGCTGTGCATGTATTGTTGGTTGCTTGATAACGGACATAAAAGTTGATTATCAACCTCGATTGAGTAGTTTCATAATTGGAGATAAGATGCTGTAAGATAAGATAAAATTCCTAAATTAGAATTTGCGTCTGCAATATGAATTTGTAAAAAAAAAAAAAAATCTTTGACTTGTTAGATTTTAATTGAGGACCAAAGATAGGATGTTTCTGAATAAAAAATTTTTTTTTGCCATTTAAAAAAAATCACGCTTGTTGTGCAACAGAAGTATTAATGTAATCCTGCTAGAAAGAGAAAAGTATGTGCTCACTTGGTTTATTTTTGCTAATTTGTCATTTAAACGTTTCAGATCATTCAACTAATTTTAATATAAGATATAGACAACACAAATAAGTACAAAATGCAGCTTTTAAATGATCGTTCCATTTATTGAAGATAGTCAAAACCTATATCAGTTGCCCCCCTAGACCTAAAAACTGGTTGCGCCACCCTAGACAGTAACAACCACAATCAAACATTTGCGATAACTTGTGATGAGTCTTTTACATCACTGTGAGGAATTCTGGCCCACTCTTCTTTGCAGAACTGTTTTAATTCGGCTGTATTGGAGGGTTTTTGAACCTGAATTGCCCGTTTAAGGTCTTGCCACAGCATCTCAATGGAATTTGAGTCAGGGCTTTCACTCGACCACTCCAGAACCTTAATTTTTTTCTTTTGAGCCATTCAGAGGTGGACTCGCTTCTGTGCTTTGGATCATTGTCCTGCTGCATAACCCAACTGTACTTGAGCTTTTGGCCATGAACTGACAGGTGGATATTGTCTTTCAGGTTTTTCTGATAGAGAGCAGAATTTATGGTTCCATCAGTTTGACAAGTCGTCCAGGTCCTGCAGGAGCAAAGCAGCTCCAGACCATCACTCTACCACCACCATGTTTGACTGTTGGTATGATGTGCTTATGGTGGAATGCAGTGTTAGCTTATGCTAGATGTAACAGGACCCATGTCTTTCAAAAGTTCCTCCTTTCACTCATCAGTCCACAGAATATTATCCCAAAGGAATTCGGGGGTCATCTAGACGGGTTTTGGTAAATGCAAGATGAGCCTTTGTGTTCTTTTTGGTCAGCAGTGATTTGGGGCTTGCAGCTTTTTTTGTGACTTTCTGGATGAATCGTCAGTGCGCTCTTGGTGAAATTTTGGTAGGCTGGCCACTCCACCACTGTTCCAAGTTTTCTTCATTTGTGGATAATGACTCTCACTGTGGTCCCAGAGTCTCAGAGCCTAAGCAATGGCGTTTTAACCCTTTCCAGACTGGTAGATTTCAATTATTATATTCTTTAGAATGTGCCATCATGTGCTTTTTGAGACCTTCTAGCTGCTTCACATTAACAGACAGATTCTTTTGAAGTGATGTTTAAATTCAGCAGGTCTGGCAGTAATCACGCCTGGGTATGGACAGTGAAACTGAACCCAATAGTCTTTGTTACTTTGGTTATTCTAGCCTACACTGTTAGAAATAAAGGTTCTGTGCAGGTACGTTTTTCGTTCATCAAAGTGCAAACAGTCTAAATGTATCTTCAAAGGTACAACAGTGTTTTTAAGATCCAATTGTGCACCATAAATACGTTTTTCATAGTTGAAAAGTACCTTTTCATAACCTAATGTTTTAAAACAGAACAATAAAATAAAAAGCCTGGAGACGAGACGAGGTGTGTGGAGTCAATACAACATTTCAATGGATTATGGTAAAATTATGTTCCCTGACTGACTGAGATGTACCCTTGAGGGTACCACCCCAGTGACAGTGTCATACCTTTCTTTTTGAGAGTGTAATATTAAAAGCAGTTTGATGATCTGAACCATTTCACAGTTTGATTAAATAATGACTATGAGCTAAAAGTGCTCATAGTAAAAAGTAAAAGCGTGTTTACACCCAAATCGGGTGAACAGTATAACCATTTTACACTATACACATCCCCCATTTTTAAGGGGCTATGACTGTAAAATAAAGTTTGGTGCATTGATGTCATGTAATCTTGTGTCATAGCTATCTCACATTCACTTAAATATTTTATATACACATTTCAGACTTCCATGAAGACAATTTTCAATCATGGCCATTTCTTTCTTACTTTCTTGTTTTTAATGATATCTTTTTAGTTTCCCACGCTCTTTTTACAGTTTTCCAATAATAAGCATTGTTGTTTTTCAACAGGACGTCAGTGTGTGCATGTGGTCGACCCTATGCACGGCCTTTATGTAAACCTTCTGAGAAACTGCAGAATTCTTGTACATGCGTCTGGCGCCTGTGCATGAGAAAAGAACATGTACCCTACCACATCAAAAGACATTGCATTGTTGGCAGAAAAAAAACATTGTACGAGGTACGGTGTAAACTAACCACGGGCATAAATACAGAAACTGAAAGCACATGCATACATCTACATTCACAAACACACTTTTAATGCCAATCAAGTTATTATAGTATTCTTTACTTGTGACAATGCATCTTAAATGTTGCTTTGGCTTTCATGTTCATCACATACACTCACCTCCAAAATACCTCATTTTTACGCAGGTAATTACTTTGTAATTTTCTTTGAACACTTTCTTCATAAACGTCTGTATATAATTCAATTTCATTATTTCTTAATTCATGTAAATCATCTGTTTAATGACAGTGCAGCAATTTCAGTCCACATACATTGCATACATCGTATTGGATGAAGAAGGTTTATTAGATGAAGAAAAAAGGCTTGTTTAGTTTTCCACTACAGTGACAATCTAAAGATCTACAAGAAGATAACCAAGAGACCTAAATCAAAAACAAACATCAAACACACCATCACCACAGAGTTCTGACTCCTCCCACTTTTATTTAGAAGCAGGCTTTGCTGGTGTCTGTCCTACGTACTCTGGGCTGCCTTTCAATAACTTCAAATTTCACGCACACAGCACAAGGCAGGCTACAGCCTGAGCAGCAACGATGACCCATCCAGACTTCTCCACTAAAGCGCTAACAGAACTGCTGTCATCGGATGGTGGGGCGTTTGCTGTTGTCTGCTTTTTTGTTATTTTCCAGTACATTTTCAACCAGGAGTTTTTTTGTCCATGCGACCCTGATGAAAACATCTGGTTCTGCTTGGCTTACATTCTTCTACCCTTCACCATTTTCACCTTAATCATAATTGTGGTGGACAAAATCTTTCTGGAGATTTGTACTGTCCGAAATTGTACTTTGTCCTGGATGATTGTGAAGCGAATTCTGAGAGCCCTGACTGTGGGAACACTGTGGATCGTGACAGCGCTGATTGATGGAGACTGGTGGGTGTGCTATGTAACAACATCACGGAACACAACAGTCAGGAGTGAGCAACCACTTTGTAAAGACAAACCTACAAGTGAAGAAACTGCAACTATAAGACACTGGAAAAGTACATCACGTGTAAGTCTTCTACATTATTTTTCATTTATTATTATTCATATTTATAATTCCCACCCTATTTAGTAATTGTCATATTTCTAACAGAACAGCAGGATGTTGTTAATATATAATATACTCATTGATTCAACTGTTAACTTTATCTTAAGAAAGACTCTGTTTTTTCATTTCCAATGTGCTGTTTTTAAGGTCACTGGATTGGCTCTTCTGTGTGTGATATTACTTTTGTTTATTAAATAGTGATGATGTGAAGATGATGAAGGAGACTCCGTTGATACCGCTTTCTTTGTATCAGATGTTTATTACAAAGTAAAACAGCATCATATCAAGCACTATAAAAAGCACCTGAGAGAGGATCCGTGCCAATTCTAAGTGTCCCCTCTCGAACAAACTACCTCTACCTCTTTATATATGGTACTTGTTATTGAAACAGGAGACAGGACATATGGTTCTTTTTAAAATGATCTCATCTATTTGGACCTAAGAGAAGGAGGTAGAATGTGAGAGGCCCTCACTCTCCCAATAGGGAATTTGAACCAAGGGGGCCCCAACTCTGCACACACAGAGCACACAAGGCACTCCTAAATACTATAATATACACCTCAACTTATTGAAAGAGTGTTTTTACCTTCTTCTATCGAAGGTTCCTTTTAAAATACACCTCACTTATCTGGGCAGTATTCACTATAATGTGTAAAGGACGCAAGCCTTATAATAAGGCGCTCTATAAGGAACTTCTCTTTGATGAGACTGACAATCTTTTGAAAAAGAAACTTAAACACCTGGTCCAAGAGGAGGCAAAAAAGCCTGCTGAAGACAAATGGAACCAAATGTTAGACGACATGGGCCTGCAGGATTCAACCCCTACTGTGTGTCCTGACCAGCGAGGGATGCAGGATGATGATGTAATCTTACCGCTATAGGCAGATAATAGCATCTGCATCAGAAAGATGATCTGATTTGACCAATAATTCAGACCGATATTTGCTAATGCATTTACTCCAGAAGTTGAGGACTATCCTAAAACATCTGCATTTGTAACTCTTTATGGACATGCTAGATTTATTCATAATGCTAATCCACGTGGATTTAGTCCCAATTTCCACATTTTATAAATCGACAAACATTAAAATATCTGATATCTGATCTATAATTCCCATATCTGTACATCTCTACCAGCAACTAAGCTCAAATCTCAAACCAACTTCAAACTGAAGACAACCAGCAGTATATCCAGCAGCAAACAACTGAGCAGAATGAGGAACATTATGGTGCAGCATCTGCCGTCTAGTTTTTACTCATCTTTGCTTTAATATTTTAATGTGTGTATAGGTTTTGTGTGTGAGTTCAGTGGAAATAGCAGAATAAATAGGCCCAAATGTTTTAAATGACATTATGAGAGTGTTTTGAAGTGCAGAATGAAATCTAACTTGGCTGCATTGTATGGCAATAATCTCTTGTGGCTTAAATCTATGAATTTAATTTCATGTTCTGAACTCCCTACCATGTTAGCAATAGATTAACTGTCATTTAGTTAAAGCAGGTAAATTCTACCTTCTGTCAGTTTCCATTTCTGCATGAAGGCAATGCCATCAAAGTGTAATTTCTCGTGTTGTTTGGAAAAAGCTTAATTTTCCATGCTGTCTGTTGTGGTTTTTTTTCAACGTGTGTATTGTTTTTTATGTGTGTAAAGGATAGACAATATTGCAGTTCTACAGACTGTAGTCCATCAGTTTCTCTACATACTTTGTTAGCCCCCTTTTACTTTATTCTTCAGTGGTCTCACACACACTTCAAGTTCTGTGGATAACCAACACTGGTGAAATGGTATAAAAGAAAGAGGTTAAAAACTGATCAATTAACTAAAAACTGAAAAAAAGTCAAACTCAGGGTTACAGAAAGGCCTTTTCAATCAAAAAGTAATTGGTTAACAGCTGTTCTGCAGCAATGGAAGTAAATTAAGCTTTCAAAGTTGATTTAAACAATTCTTACAGGTGTGCCAGCTTTTGTTGATTACTTACAAACCTTGTGCATGTAAAAGCAATTTTGGAACAGACTGTGTTACTACACCAGTATGGCACTGCAGGATGTAGTGTACTGCATTATAATATAGTGGTTAGAAAAAGGCAATTAACAAAGGAAAACAGACAGACCATTATAACCCTTACAAGTGTAGGTCACCCCTTTAGAGAAATTCCAAAGAAAATCAAGGTGTCAGAGAGTACAGTCTCCTACACCAAAGGCACTCGAAAACTGGGAAAAACTGACAAGTCTGGCAGACCTAAAGCCACAACTGAGTCAGAAGAGAGTTTCTGAGAGTCACCAGTTTGATAGGCAGAGCCCAGGACACCACTCAAAAACAGCTTAACATTGGTTGAATTGAGCAAGTCTCAGTTCCAGCTGTGAACAGAAGACTTCAAGCTGCAGGTTTAACAGGTCGAATAGCAGTGACAGTAATTGCTAAGCCATTGCTAAGATAACGAAATAAGTAAAAGAGGCTTTCTTTGGCCGTGCAGTACTGAAAGGAGACCTGATAGATCGATGAATCAAAAATTGAAATATTTGGTTCATCAAGCAGGGCTTTGGTTCAGAGTTGATTGGGACTCTTTTGTTGGATCCAGAGTCGGCGACTTGCGCAGAGTAACTGGTACCCTGAACCAAAAGGGCTACCACAGCAAATAGCGGCTTAATGCAGTATAAAAATGTGGCTATTCGGATGTCAAATTGTATATTCAATTTTGTTGAAACATTTTCATGATTTCATTTTATCTCAAATAGTTTATTTGTTCTATGCTTAAATTTCAGAGTGCATTGAGACATTTAACTGCAGAAACATCCAAAATAATGAGGGTCTTGTACAGATTTGACTGATAGTATGTATCATTAGACACACACACATACACACATATATATCGGGGAGCGCAGGGAGAAACCTAACGTGGGCCACAATTTAACAGACTTTTTTATGTTGTTATACAAGGACAAGCAGCTTGAGGCAACACCCTTAATAAACGCCCAACCTCATTACCAGAAAATGAAGTCAGGACAATGTTTAGTAATGCTGGTAAACTCTAAATGAACTCAATGCTGGGCATGATTAATTGTATGGGAATGCTTTTGATGACATTCCAGTGTTGTTGTAGTTCACCATTTAACCACTAGAGGTCAAGCATTTACAATCTTAACTAATCCACCATTTATTAAAGCCTGTAAATCTCAGAAACTAATGAAGATACAGCCTTACAATTTTGCACACTATCTATTTGGAACAGTGACATTATTTTCTGACAGTGTTAAAGGGCCCATATCCTACATTTGTCTTGAGATTTTTTTTTTCCTGAGGTGCACTTATGATATGTATAATTTAATGTACCCAAACCCATCTTTTCGTTATGTTTTTATGTTACTATTATCCAACATTTCTCTATTTGTTTTTTTGTTTCTGTGGCTTTAAGGCTGGTATGTAAATGATCTCTGATCTGACTGACTGTCCTGTCTTGTGCCTCATTCAGAAAGCTGCCAAGACTGAAACGGTTCTTTTCACATCTTTGGGAGTGAAAGAGCTGTAAATCAATGCATTATTGTTTGTACCAACAATAATTAAAAAAAAAAAAAAAAAAAATTATCAATTTTTGAAGTTAAATTCCCACATATTTTATAGATTGATCAACAAATGGTACACCTTAAAATGTTGATGTTTACAATCTATATTAAACTGTTTTATTAATAAATGAATAAATAAATAAAAAAGGTGAGTAAAATTTATACAGGTCAGTAGATTTCAGGAGGAGTTACCCTTCATGCTCACTAGATGTCACTGAGGCACTCTCAAGACTTATGCATATCAGCACATAGATCTTTTGGCTTTCAGGTAATTGTTGCCACAAACTTCATGCAAATTCCCTAAACCATAATTAAAAGCCTACAGCATGAATGCAAAGATCAGAATGAAAAACTATCTATATATCTATAGACATTCTGTTCTGTACATTACTTCTAAGTAAACATCTTAGAAGACAAACATTTCTGGAGTAAGCTGTTCATTTACCCTTATCCCAGATCCAGACTTTTAATCTTAAAACACGAAAATCTGTAATAAAAATGTTTGTTAAATGTTTAAAAAACATTTTTTTTTGGTCCTCTAAATAAATAAATAAATAGTTAAATAAATGTGAACCATTTCAGTATTCAGCGTGTGAGAGTACTTTTTATAAATCTTTAGATAGAAAACAGCTGTGCCACAGTAGTCACTTCAACCACAACCTACAATTTGCCTGTAAATGCCATGTTATTGTGTGTCATTTCCAATTATGCTAAAATTCTGTCAAATTATGCCAAAAATGTGTCTTTTAGGATACATCATATGCTAGCTAACTAGCCTTATCATGATCAAGGAGTCTGCCATTTGTATACCAAAACTGTTAAAATGTCATTTCCACCACAGAATGATTGGTGGTCACAATTGGACTTAATTTTAAGACGTGTTTAAAAACAAACTTAGGTGATAAAGGTTGTAATTACAACACTGGTTCTAAAAAGGTACTGTGAAATCAGAGACATCTGAGCACTCACAGGCTTACAGTCTCAAAATGAATGCTGTACATGTTTTACTGTTTTAATATTTTCCTTTGCTAGTGCTTTGAGTTACCTATTCACATCTATCTGTTCATTAAAAGTGCATTCAGTTTCATTTTCACCACATGCCCATTTCCATCATTGCACACATTTTGAGGGAAATGTAAAAACATCTAA
>JAILXH010023658.1:0-11930 GCA_023558415.1 Piaractus mesopotamicus | reverse complement strand
AAAAAAAAAAAAAAATCCTCCTTACCTTAAATGGAGTCAGCCAAGACATGTTTGATGTTCTTTAGTTTTGCACTTTACCTAATGCAGCTAGCGAATTATCCAAATTCAATTCAACTTTGTCATTATATATATATATATATACGGGGGTACAGAATAACTAAGCATGTTTTGGATACTTCTCTGGTGCATAAACATTGAGACATGCACTGTAAAAAATGGATCATCAATTTAAACTAAAAAATGTGGTAGCAAGCAAATTAAGTAGTTTTATTCAACCTTAATAAATACTTTGAATGGACAAGTTCTTTCAATCAATGTAATTTTTTTGAATTCAAGTGCTTGTTACTAAGTAATTTTTTAGGTTGAATTGATGAGCTTTTCTTGGCAGACGCTCTTATCCGAGCAACTTACAATTTGATCATTTTACACCGGTAGGCGAAAGGTATTGTTAGGAGTCTTGCCCAAGGACTCTTATTTGTATAGTGTCGGGTGCTGGACTTGGCAAGGGTTTGAACCCCAGTCTACAGTGTAAAAAATGATAGACCAATTCAACCTAAAAAATTTTTGCATTTTTACAATTGTGTACTAAACACCACCTCTAAAATTGCTGCACATATTTTGCACATACATATACAAACTTCTACACTGTAAAAAATCATGTCAGTTCAACCTGAAAAAAATTACTTCATGTAGTAAAAAGCAACTGAACCAGTTTTATTTTCAAAAAAAATTACCCTGATTGAAATAATCATTTGTTTAAAGCATTTATTTAGGCTGAATAAATAAAACTAGTTCATTTACTTGTTGTAACATGAAGTACATTTTTCAAGGTTGAACCGATGATCCATTTTTTACAGTGTAGAGGTGTGTATATCGCTGTTGTCGGAAGAAAACTCCAAAAAAATCTCCAAAATGGTAACTTTACAGGAAAAGAAAAAAACCTACTTTACGTTAAATGTAAGTCAATGGACCAGACTTTTTCCCCAAGTCATTTTAGGTCATTTCTTTTGATCCATCCATCATGAAATTTATACAGAATGTAAAGGACAACAGGCAATTTCAAATTATGTCAAAAACCGAAAAACAAAAATGGAGATACAAGGTTTTCTTACGTACAAAATATGTGCAGCAGTTTTAGAGGTAGGAAATCAGTAAATTATGGTATAAATGCGAATTTAGTATTAGTAAACATGCCTAAACTAGACTTTAACTTTGTACATGTCATACTGTTGTCCAACTATATCATACAGTGTCAGAAACCACATAAGTTTATATCAGATTACTGAACGACTTGAAGCAGTTTGAAGCAACTGCGTGATCAGTTAGGTATGCAGTTAGCACAATGCTAACTGGTAGGCTATAAGCTTCCATCATCCTCATAGCTCAAGTGCAAACCTAAAGAAGCAAACTTTGAATACAATCAGCTGTGGAACTATTGATTTAAGCAGCATAACCTCATCTAAAGGAAAACATGTATTTTTATCTTCCTGTGTGATGTTTTTGGAATTAGCATTTTTGTTTTCTTAACAAATTTGACACTAGACACCCACATCGTTCCTGTGGCTGTTCCAAACTGCGTCTCTCCTCCAAACAGCGCTGTCCCGGCAGTTTTTAATTGTGCCCATGGTGATAATCTTCCGCACTTTCATGTAGATTCTCATCCATGCATCAGTAAAAACATCAAGCTCTAAATGTTCAGAGCCTCAAAGGCCAACAGTTTTAGCTGAGGATAATGTAGCATGCCTATAAACCCCACTATGCAGTCATACCCGGTAATAGCACCACTGAGCAATGCAGTGGTGCACCATAACACTGGGGTTTAGCTTTTCAGATGTGTTTGTGCCATCTGTGGTTGATGATCCCTCAGCGTTCAGCTGATCATGTCTTCTGAGGGAGAAATGATAAAAGCGTAGCTCTTTCATCACAGCCCAAAGTGACAAACCAGTCAGCTGGCCTGCCCTTAAATGATTAGAGTCAACGAGAATTGGAAAACATAATGAATTCCTAATAATAAAAAAAAAAATAACAGCTTTGTCTAAGCTGGTCTAGTCCTGGTTTGTCTGGTTACCCAACATGGTCATGCTGGTTGACCAGCATACCGTTATACAAAACATAACATATGCTGGCTTTACTGTGCTGGTTTATGCTGTTTTTTTTTTTCTAGCAAGAATTTCCTTTACATACTATAAGAGCGTGAAATCAGGGAGTGTCTTTGAGCTAGCTGAGCATTTTGATTGAAGACAGATGGCTGGAGGTAAAACATGAAACCTTAGGTTAATATTATTTTCTTTTGCTTGGTGATCAAAAATTAGAAGACATTTTAGAGACACTTCAATTAAAGGTTACAGTGAAACAGGAATTTTGTCTTTAAAATAGCATGAATTGTGCATACTGTGACCAGGATTATGAACAAACAAAATCAATATTTCAGTTTCAGGTTGATTTTGGCCTTTAGACAGAGCACATCTTACTATAGATTGTCAAAAATCAAGCTTATCATTGTCTTACATCCAGTTAATCATTGTTCTAGGTCTGGCTAATCATTGTCCAGCTAATTATTTATCCTTTGAAACCAGCTAATCATCGTTTTGGATGCAGCTAATCATCTTGGATCCTGCTAATTGTTGTCCTAGATCTAACAAATGATTGTCATAGATGCAGCTAATCATTGTTCTATATCTGACTAATCATTGTTGTGCAAACCTAATTCCAAAAAAAATGGCACAGTAGGAAAAATGCAAATACAAACAAAAAAAAAACAGAGATTTATATTTACTTTTCCTGTTTTAAATGAAGACAACATATTGAATGTTTCACCTTTAACTTGTTTTTTTTTCATAAATATATGTCCAATCTGAAATTAATGCCTGTAAAACCTTCTAAAAAGTCTTTGTCATTGTAGATCTGGCTAATCACTGCCCTTTGCCAGGTGTAGAACGTGGTACGGTTGAAACAAACCTCTGGGTTTCCAACACTGAGTAGCACTGGCGCTAGACTCTGCAGGAAGGTAGATCCTGAGGAGCAGAGTTTGAAAT
Source organism: Piaractus mesopotamicus (assembly GCA_023558415.1). Classification (NCBI taxonomy): domain Eukaryota; kingdom Metazoa; phylum Chordata; class Actinopteri; order Characiformes; family Serrasalmidae; genus Piaractus; species Piaractus mesopotamicus. The sequence continues at coordinate 8,895 of JAILXH010023658.1, read as the reverse complement.
GAAACTCTGCAGGGGATGAAAAAAAAAAGACTCTGCAGTCTGGTAGATCTCCAGCAGCAGTGCTTGGCAGTCCTGCTTTAGGGAGACCCACATGGTGTCCAGTTCTTTCTGTTCTGTGTCCATCTTCATCTCGGTAGGAGATGAAAACTTTTTGTCTCATCTCCCTGTTTCTAGCTCTCTTGTTCACACAACACTACTGAAGTGAGGGGAAACTCAGTTAGAATGAAGTATGAAAATGTTAGGAGATTGTATTGGAATTAAGATTTAATTGCAAAGATTTCTTACTATATTTGCTCAGCAGCCGGTCTGAAGTGATGTCTAAATACACTACATGTCCTAAAAGATTGTAGATCTGCTTATACTACGTTTCTTCCAAAATCAAGGCTATTAATAGGGAGTTTGTCAACCTTTGCTGCAGTAACAGGCTCTGCTTTTCAGGGAAGACTTTATAGTAGTTGTCAGAAAGTTGCTCACCCAATGCTGTGGGGACCCGTTCCATTTTTATGGTACACTCTTAAAAAGATGATTCTTCAGTGGTTCTTTAGTAAAGACAACGGTTCTATATTGTACCCAAGAAAACACTCAAGAAAACAACGTGCATGCTTAAAGGGTTCTATATAGGAACATTTGGAAAACTACAAACTCATTTGTGGTGCATTTTTGCTCTTTGAAATATTTTTTCCACACGTCTGTGTTTATTAGCCTGTACGTCAGTGGATTTCTTTATGGATATGAGTTGAGTGGTTCCCAATTGTTGTATGATGTATTTGCATAATGCATGCTGGGTAATGTAGTGAGAGAACATTGACGGACAAAAACACAAGGATGCAAAATCATGAATTCTGTCAAGTCGATGAGACTGAGGGACACAATGCTGCACTAATAAATGACATGACAAATAACACATTAAGTGCTAATTTTAGGTCAAAATGCCCCTTTAACATCTCAAGATTAGTCTGAACTTAATCTCCGGGGATCGATATGCAACCCCTTATAACCCAAGAACCCTCAAGTCTTCTTTCTTCACTTTCTGTTATTTTCAATAGAACTCCACACCGAAAGAGAGTTGGTCGATGGAAGTTTATTTTCCAAATTAAGGTAAAAGACTGTTTGAAGTGAATGTTTCTGTTTTGTGTTTACATTCCCCGGCCACTTTATTAGAAACCTCTCCCTTTATAGCTTCACCTTCTATTGTACAGGTAGAGACTATAGCACTGGACACCAGTGATCCTGTGGTCAGAAAGTGAGTAATAATGAATAGGGTAGAGGACAGATGATAATGATAATTAGTATAGTGGACCTACAATACTGTGCAAAAGTCAGAGACCACCCTTCATTTTCACTCGAAACAGCCATTTTAAAGCACAAAAAAAAGCTGAGACAGTGCTAATAAAGACAGAAAGCAGTGATTAGTATATTCTGTTCTACTTCTATTAAACTGAAAACAGTACAAAAACTCAATCTGATGTTTTACCTTATTGTTTTTTGTAAATCTTTGCTCGTTCCACATTCGTTGTCAACAACTTGGTTCTAAAAAGTTGGCACAGGAGCGTGTTTACCACTATATTACATAAGCGTTCCTTTATGATCATTTGGGGACCAAAGACACCCATTGATCCAGTTCTGAAAGTGTATTTTAATGCTATTCTTGTTATACAAGTATTCAGCTGTGCAGCCGGTTTTCAAAGGGAGACAGTTCTGAACTGCAGGTAAGCCAGTGGTGAATAGTGTTTATTGAACACAGTTTGTCAAAGTATTTATAAGCCCATGTGGTGAAATTCATCATAGAAGTATGCTGGTTTTTAATGCAGTGCTGTCTGAGGGCTCATTCCATTGCGGTTTTCGGCCTTGCCCTTTACACGCAGAGATTTCTCCAGATTCCCTGAATTTTGGATGTTATTATGCATCATAGAGGGTAAAATACCTAAAATCCTTGCTATCATTCATCAAGGAACATTATTTTTTTTGCTGATGCATATTTGGCCAAGTAATGAGCCTCGACACATCCTTGCTCATAGAGGACTAGATCTTTCCTGGATGATCCTTTAATACCCAAGCATGATTGCATCACCTGTTTAAGCTGTTTTTTTAAACATTTCACAGTGTTCTTAGTTTAAAACATCCCCTGTTTTTTTGGAATGTGTTGTAGGCATCAGTTTCATAATGAGCTTACATTCACAAAAAAACAACAAAGTCGATAAGATAGAACATTAAATATCTTGTCTTTGTACTGTTTTCGGTCAAATGCAGGTCAAAGCAGATTTATAAATCTCTGTTTTTAGTTGCATTTCACGTACTGTGCCGACTGTTTTGGAACTGGATTTGTACATTTTCCATGAGATATTTCTAAGGAGATTAGATGTAGGATAATCCACTTGCACAAGGAAGGGAAAAGTCAAAGGAAAACAGGAGTTTCCCCGAACTGGAGTGAGATTCCTAACAACCATGCATGACCTGGTAGACCACTAAAACTGTCCCCTTCAGATAAACAGCACTTAAAACTTTCATCTTAGAGAGAGGAGAAAATCAAGCTGCTTCAGATCTGGAAACATCCACAGGTGTTTCAGTCCTTCCTTCCACTATGAGAAGACAACTCAGCGCTATGGGTGCAGCTGTCAAACGAAGAAGCTGCTGGTGTTCTCAGAACAGTGGACTGGCCACCCCAGAGCCCTGACCTCAATCTCCTTTAAGGTGTTTGGGATTACTTGGATCATGGGAGGCAGAGGTGCAACCAACACCCAGGACTGAACTTTGGAGGTGTGGAAAAATATCTTTTCTTTCTTTCTTTGAAAAATTGAAAGCAAGACTATCGAAAAGATTTGAAGCTGTATTCAAAGCAACTGAGGACAAACTAAATATTGAAAAATGTATATTATACTTAATGTCGGAGGCTTTTGCAGAATCTTCTCTAAAGTCCATGTTTTATGCTTTTTTTTCTAAAGCTAAAAAATGAATAACTGGCTGGAAATTAAATAAATGAAGGGTGGTCCCTGACTTTTAACAGTACTATATAAGGTAGGCAGAGCTCATAAAGTGACCAGTGAGTGGAGGTACAAGGTGTTTTTAATAAAATGGCCAGTGACTGTAAGCTTCAAATATATTATTTTCCTGCCATGTAAAGTGTTTGGACAAATAAACCTAAGAAAATGGTTACATTCCTTGTGTTTATGGCATGATACTTATATTTACATTCAAGTGATTTAAAAATGCAAGATATTGCTATAGGCGGAAGAACAGCGATAAAAAGAAACCATTTGTGCTACTGAACATGTACGTTTGTAGACTATTATAGAGAGTAAACGTCAAGCACTATACAAATCACAACCCGTGCAAAATATGCTCTTGTATACAAAAAAAAGTATTTAAAACTATAACCTACAGCTACATTGCATTTGTCATTTAACACAGTTCTTTTACAACACTTTACACACAATTTGGGTTCCTTGGGTGGAAAAAAAATTCAGAATCCAAAAAACAAATATTACATACTGGTTAGAATCTCGACAAACAGCAGAATATGAATCCTTTTGGAGTAAGTCCTCTGGTTACATGTCCTCTTCTCAGGCTCGTCGTTTCACAACTTTTATGATCTGGAGTTTTCAGTCCAGTCCTCAGTGACCCTCAGGCAGTCCACACTTCATTTCTGAGCCATGTAATTAGCATCTACAGCCTGTGCTCACCAGGACCTGTGTCTGAAGCTCAAACTAAACAAAAGCGTGGACTGTATGTGGGTCAATCAAGACTTGATTGAAAACTGCTGATCTAGAGCAGTGGTCACTAATCCTGCACTTTTGAGATCTACTGTTCTGCAGAGCTTTAGCTCCAACCCCAATTTATCACACCTAACTACCACACCAACGTTTCTGCCAATTGTAGTGTACACCAGACAGTCGTTCTGCAGGATTTATTAAAGTATACCTAATTTTAGCACTTAAAACAGGTGCAGCATAGAATCTCAGACAAACTAGGATTTCACAGACATTTTTGTGATTGTTGCAGACCAAAATGCTTGATATTGCAGCAGCATTTCTCAATATTTATGTTAAATTTTGAAGATTATGAGCCTGATATTAATTTAAGATGTTTTAAATGTAGCCTAGATAGTTTAAACACTATGTAGAATTTGGGGATTTGGAGACCTCTCTGGTGCACCTCTCTAATTGCACTCAATATGCGGAAGAAAATTTTGTAACATCTTAATGAAGGACGCGTCTTCTGAGCATGTAAATAAATTATCTACTATTGTCATCATATCTTTATCAGTATCATTTCGATTCTGCATTTATTGAAGACCTAAACATTGAGTCAGACCTTCTGTTTGAGACGCTAGTTACATTAATACGTAAAGATGTATGATGTGGTCTGAAAACCCTCCGCCAAATCCGACCCAGTATCTCTGACTTTTAAGTAACTATTTCAGGCTTTACAGGGCGACTCGCAGTTTTAACAAAAAATATTACATACTGCTACTTTAAAAAACAGGAAATGAAGTGTAGCTCTTAGCCCTGTCTTTAGCTGAAATGTTTGTTGGTAAACGTGACCAGGACTTCAATGGCTTCACACTCATAAGCAAGACCTCTGCCTTAATGTGGCCAAGGACCGCCTACTTTGATAGGAAAGGGAAAAGAATAACCAATAACAGACGAGTGTTTTAATGTGACGTGTAAAGGCAGGCGGGAAACAAATTGGTAAGCGTCGGCCAATCTTGCGTAAAACTACTAAGTGCTTCAAATGCAACTACTAAATAACTTTTAAAGATGTTATGCTGTGAACCTCACAAACTTTTTCCAATCTAGCATCTATATTGCTAGAAAAGGCTCAGTCACAAAACACGAAACCAGGAAAATCATGATAGCTGTGGGCAGATTAGTTTAGATATTATATGTAATATACTACATATAGTACATAATATGTATTAAATACTGCATGTAAAATAAGTTGTGTATACTTAAAAAAAAATCCAACATGCCCTCTTAAAATCGGCTGATTGCTGAGTACATTGTTGATGGAAAGTGCTGTCCCATAATGCAATGCACAGCGAAAGCTCCTATGATGGCTTCAAAAATGAATTCTATGACAAAACTAAGGAACAAGGTTTCAGATTAATATGATGTTCACTACCTGCATAAAAAGGCCTAACACCTTAAAATTTTGCATACTGATATACCAAAGTACACTTTTCTTGTAATAATAGTTTAGTAAATTTATTGGAAAAGTGTATATCTATATTTAGACGCCCTTTTTTAGTCCAATCAGCTGAGACTAAACAGAGATAGCAACTTGCTGCGTGCTTGCTAACATCATTGAATTGTGAGTAGGCTAGCAGTTAGCAAGCTAAAGTTAGCTGTAACGCAATATAGTAACACGTTTCCATGATAACATTTTGAAATCCGTAGCTGCGTATTGCAAATCTGAGATTTCATTCAAACACAGCTTTTAAAGCGAAATTTGCGCAGGCTATGCTGGACAGCGCTTGTGGGAGACTGAAGGATCAAACGGTGGAATAAACTGTAAATCTCCTGTTCTCCTCCACTATAACAAGAACCTACGAGCTGTATAAATGAGAGCGAGAGGCTACAATCCAGAAGGAGTTGGAATCATTAACTCACATATGATAACCGCAGGCAAAAGTTTGGCCACCCCCGGTCAAATGATAAGTTTTGTTGATTTTGTTGAAATTAAGTTACAACATCCTCTACAGAGAACACACTTAAATATGGCATTTTCAGCTAAATGTAGTGCACAATTTCTATTTTTTTGGCTAAATTTGACATATTATGAACAAAGAAAGCAAAATATTTAATGTTTTATTATTTTCCAATATGATAAACTCAGCAAATAAATAGTAATTGTGCATTTAAATTCTGCAGACATGTGTTTTCTGTATTTATTTTTACTTAGGAAAATCAGCAAAAAACCTGTCTTTTTAATCCTGTGTTTGCATGGTGAAAATAGTGTTATAGAATTGATTAATAAATACAAATTTATGAAGCCTGTTTTGTCCACTAATATAGACATAACAAAATGCACTGCTTTTTTAATGGAAACACTGAGCTAATAAGATAAATGTAATTAATTGCGATTAACTACATTAAACAATGCAACTAATCATGCTTAATTGTTTGAATCGCTTGACAGCACTGATTCTAATGTAAATAAAGTCACGTAAAAATACAAGTAGGACAAAGACGTCTAACTCACTTTCAATTTTGAAAATTTCAAGCAGAACCTTCTGATTGCTGCTCCCCCTTCATCTCTGTGTGGAGTTCACTGTGTAATGATTTATTTTGCAGCACATCATCTGATTATTAACACTACACCCTGCTTAATTTCCCACTATGAACACAGTACTTGCTCTAAAAGCAGGTGGTACCTTACAGAGCTACTCAATTTGATACAGAGTTGGGGTTGGAGGTGAAACGTGCAGGAACGTGGATGTCCAGGTGTAGGGTTATTCCCTACCGCTCCAGAGCGTGTGGAAACTAGAGTGGAAACACCAGAAAGCCAGAGAACGTGGAGTATTTCCATCCGCCCATCAGGTTCCCTCGCTCCAGCTTCAGATAGAGACGATCCTCGCGCTCCAGGTGCAGCAGCACGCCGTTACTCGCCGCCTCGCGCGTCACGTCCTGATCGCCCGCAAAGGCGGAGATTATCGGGTATTCGTTGTGCATCAGGTTCACCTAATGATGAAAAACAGAACAGCACAAACAGATGTCAATACCAGACTCAAGTCCACCTGCACCTGTTCATGCATAACATTTATTGTTCAGTTACCGTCACATAAAAGCTGGATAATGATTTTAGTTTTGTATGAGTGGCTAGGAGTGTTGGACAGAGAACTGTCAATCAAGTTGCTCAATTGCCACATCTACGCAGTTCTCAGATAGGTCGGATTGTCAGTTTCTAAGCTGTAGTTACCATATTCATATATTACAATTTTCATTCAAGCTTTGCTTGACGTTTAATATAATACTCAAGTTTAGTCTCCTACAAACTTTTTAACATATTATATTGTGTTCCCTGGAAAGATGGTCTTGCTCTTACACACAAACACACACTGTCAGTTCATTGCATTTGTATCTCCAGTCATTTGTATCTCTGATGCTATTGGGTTACAAAGTTTGGGAATTTTAAGTATCTTAAATATTATAACAGGGACGTTTATAACAGATATGCAAGTTTTAGACACTTTAGAGTTAACAATACAAACCCAATTCAAACCCAATTCCAAAAGAGTTGGTACAATGTGTGAAATGCCTACAGAAAGCAGTGATTAGTAAATTCTCTTTGAATTGTATTAAACTGAAAACAGTACAAAAACACAATATTTTATATTTTATCTTATGTGTTTTTTTTTTAGCTGTGCATCTGTACAGGGCCTTCTTTGTGCCACATGTTTTCAGTAGCTGACAGGCAGGCAAGATATGCAAGTTAACCAGTAATACCCCATTACACACACACACACACACACACCATGACAGACACTGGATTTTGAACTTTATGCTGGTAACAATGTGGATGGTCCTTTTCTTCTTTGGCCTGGAGAACATCCATTATTTCCATAATCTGTCTGAAAGGTTGACATGTTAGATTACAATACACGTTTCCACTGTGCATCAGTGCGCTTCACATGATCCTGAGCCCAGAGATGTCGGCAGTGTTTCTGGATGTTGTTGACATATGGCTTCTACTTTGCATAATACAGTCTTTACTTGGATTTGTGGAATTTTGGGTTTGTGTTCCTGAGCAGTGAGGAAGCCTGAGCGGTGATATCCATCACAGAAGCATGCCAACTTTTAAAGCAGTGTCATCTGAGGGGGTCAAAGGTCATGGGCATTCAGGTGTGATTTTTGGCCTTGACCTCTCTCTTGACGCAGAGATTTTTCTGGATTCCATTAATCTTTTGATAATATAATGCACCATAGAGGATTAAATATCTAAAATACTTGCAATCACACATTAAGGAACATTCTTGGACTATTTGCTAATGCATTTTTTAGTAAACCTATATTTGCTGATAAACGACTAGGCCTTTCCTGGATTCTCCTTTTATAGTCAAGCATGATTACATCACCTCTTTTAACCTAGTCTTAAATTGCTCCTCTTCCAACTTTTTTGGAGCATGCTGAGGGCATCAACATACTGGTCCAACTTTTTTGGAATTGGCTTTGTAAAAATGTCAATAAAAACTGTCAGTATTATGGTTTAAAGGGTCCACATCCTGAAAGGTTACAGGCAGGTTAGTGCTGCCAGTTTTCATGCTGACGTTATTGGAAGTACTTCAGCCTGGACTGCTTTTTGAATGAAGAACAACTCAGGGCAGCCAATCAAAAAAAACAAAAAAACAGCTTATTTACATATGTCAGTCTTAAAGATACAGTCACAAACAGCCTGTTCTAGCAAAAGAGCTAAAGGGTTGTTGGAAAATAATCATGTAAAAATGAATTATGACTGTTTTGGTACATAAAACCAAAAAGACTTCATAACAAGATCTCAAGAAAAAAATAATTACAAGAAAAACATAGAAGAAAGGCCAAACACTGCAACATACAGGAAAAGGAAAATTCTAAGAAAAACTAATACAATTTTGTCTCTCTCTTCTTGGTGTCTCATTCCTTCTTTAAAGGGCCTGTATCAAAACCAAATTTCCTCACTTTTTTGAAATAAAACAGTACATACAGTGCAAAAATAGCCTGTATTTGAAATTTGTCGTTTTTGTGATGTGACACATTCACACACATCTAACTATTCAGCCTACAAGTGAAGTTAGAAGCAGCATTTCAGCCTGGACTGCTTTTTAAATGACAGCCATGTATGTGTATATATATATATATATATATATATATATATATACACATATATATATATATATATATATACACATATATATATATA
>JAILXH010023647.1:16153-28699 GCA_023558415.1 Piaractus mesopotamicus | reverse complement strand
TTTTTTTTTTTTTTAAACTCAAAATTGCCAACAAAACCCTATATTGTAGTGCATGTACACCAAGCGAGCAATAGTGATTTGTTCTGAGTGCATCTTCTCTGGTTCTCTGGTGAATGTGTGTTCTCTCTACACCCTCAGGCTGTGCAATATAGAGAAATTAGGAGGTACTTTCTTTGACATGTTGATTGTTTGAGCTGATGGATGGTGCTGCTCCTCCATTTCCAGCATCCTTAATGCTGAATCTAGGGCCTAATACATCACAACACATCAAAACACAATATATTTCTACTGCTATACCACCCTGTCCCACTTTTACTACAGTCCATAGACATCACAGCTAGAGGGAAAGGACTGTGATACAAAATTAAACACACACAGCTTAACATTGCTTTACTGATTGATATGACGTAGGGGTGGGTGTGACGTTCTCTCACAATATGAATTTTGCTGTACCATGCATACCATAATTAACCTAAACACAGTGAACCACAAACAGCACTGCCCCTAAGACAAACTAAACATGAGCATGAACAGCTTAAATAACTCTTAGAAATTAAACACAATTTTGGCAAAAAAGCCGCTGCAGCCAGTCCTACATTAAATCAGTAGGTTTTTCTTGGGACCAGTGCTGGGTGCGTGCCACGTGCCTGAAGCGTCACAAACACACCATGCTGTGCAGTGTTCGCACATATTTTTATTTTGGGAGGCTTTCCATTTTAACTCTTTTTCCCCATCACTCGGGGTTGTCACTCAGGCTTCCCTGACAAATCCGCTAAATTATCATGTGCAGCACAGTTAGAAATTATACTAAAATGGCACAGAATGTCTTTGGACTACTTTTTAAATATGCTTGTGTTGTAATAAATATGTTGCGTTTTTATCCACTATTTCAGATGTTTACAGCTCGCACGTGCTGGTCATTCACATGTGTGTGCTGCTGAACAGAGCAGCGAGAAATTTTACAGATATACCAAATGAGTAAACAGTCAAATCTGTCACTTTGCTCAACAAAAATATATATATATATATATTAAAAAAAAAAAAAGCACTGTACATTTGTTTACTCTGGACAGCATTCTTACTTGCTATCGGGCAAGAGTTTCAGGCCTGGTGGCCCAGGACACTTAAGCATGTTGAAGAAGAACGAACCACCTCTTAAACCCATCCAACGGACACAGAGTAAATTTACTGCGATACACTTAACAAGCTTGGGATAGTTAGCTATCTTGAGCCATCTTTGTTAGATATAGTGAACAGTGAAATATTTTAGACACCAGATACAAGGTGCAAAATGGAACTAAGGTTGAGTTAAGAGGTAAAAACAAACATGAGGAAAGGCTGCAGAAGAGAACGACTAAAACCTGCTTCTATACTGAAGAAGCTACTAGAGTTTGTGGTAGTATTTACACAATGAATACTTTTTAGTTGCTGCAATAATAATAATAATAGCAACAGTGGCATCAATGATAGAACTAGCAACAACAACAAAATGACAACAATAATAATAATAATAATAATAATAACAAAACATTGCAAAATTATTATTACTGTTACTATTATAATTTTTTTCCCTTTTTTGATAGTGATATCATATTGTTATCATCTAAATATTAGAAAACACTGATATAAATTTAAATTCATATCGTCCACCCCTAATATGACAGTCTTCATATGTTAGTTTTCAGCTGAATTGAGATTTCTTCAACTAAAATAAATATAATTATCAATTTATCAAATTTAATTATCAGCAGGATTTTTACCAATAACGATACATTCCAGATACATCAATATTCATCAATATTATCTGCCAACCAACATATCAGAGTATATTACCTGACTCTGTCTGTCCACCCACCCATCTGCTTTTCTATCTATCTCTCTGTTAACCTATCTATTTATGCCAACAATAAAAACACTATTTTTAAAAGAAGAATGTAGAGAACAAGATTCTCAAGCACTCCTGCCCTGTTTTTACCAAGCTCTAGAGAAATCAATTACTAAAAAAAAAAAAAGGCCAATTCTGCGGCCAGTGGGACATTTAAAGTGAAACAAGTGTAGACAGCAACATTTTTCTAGTGCATTCCACACTCAGATAAACAGACATACCCATTGTCCTTTCTCTCCCTGCAGTTTACTGAAGAACAGCTTCAGCTCCTTCACTGTGATACTGTAACTCGCCAAAACACCCAGCATATCCACCAGCAGATCTGAAAAGGAGAGTCAGCGAGTCAGTGCTTTTCTTTATTTGTAATTATTATTATTTTTTTTTATTTACATATCATTAACAGTGCACAGTAAAGGAAATTGTCAGCGTTAGCTACCAGGCTAATTTTCACCTATAGCTCATGAGGCCTGTTAGTAGAAGCGTGCATAATGAAATACTTGTTTATCTAGAGCTTTGAAATGTCAATATTCGTAATTCAATCTAGTTTTTTTGCACCCTACCAATCCAATTGGATGACTTTAAAAAACGTTGAGTATAGTCTGATATCGATCCAATCTGATCTTTATGTTTTCTTAAATAAAACTGGCTCAAAAGTTAGGGAAGACATGCTTGTCTGCTAATTAGTACTGCAGTAAAAGCATTTTATAATATTTTGGTTTAGAATGTTTTGGTATGTTTTGTTGTTTTAGCCTACATTTTTTTTTACAATGATTGTTTTATACTGTGTTTAATTTTAGTTATAATACAATTTGATACACTATTGTGAAATTCCTTCATTTTTACTTGGGTATACACGCTAAACTGTTATCCTTTGTTTATTTTGTGAACCATTTTTGTGAAACAACCCCTTTTTATAGTGCTGTGAATACAATACAAATTCCTATTACTCTAATGTGGTTGCTGTAGCCGCTCCTTTTTCCTTAATTTTGAACATCCCGCTATTGTAAATGCTGTATACCTGCATACAATTCATAATGATTAAGAACAGCTACTTAGCCTACTTGGTTACATAACCTTAGTAGTTAGTTTTTGTTTTATTAGGAGCCCTATAATCTATTCATGAATACATTTATTTTTATTTATTAATTATAATTGTTACACTTGAATATAGCTTTATAATAATGCCCAATTAAGGGTAAATGTTTAAAACAGCATATATTAGCCACATAACAGTGATTAAGCAAGCATTACGTAAATTCCTATGCATCACAAAGAGCTTAATATTTCAACTTGTATAATTTATTAGCTATGATGCATTAAACAGAAATATTAAATAACTAAATAATAATTATTAGAATTATTTAGTTATTTAATGCATCACAGCTAAACACAAATTATTATTATTAAGATTTTCACACTGAACATGATTGATTGATTTAATTATTGATGTTTACATTTATCACTGCACATGTAGCAATTACATAATTATTAACAATCCTTAACAAACTATTAGATAATGATGAAAGTGTTACTGTTACCTGCAATCATGCTGTCAGTGTTGTCTATGCGCTGAAGGACAAGCTGTATCAGCCCAACATCCGTGCAGGCCTGCAGGTTCCTCACGCTCTTCTTCAGCACAGCGGTGAAGATACTCCACACTTCAGCCTGACACGTTCCCTCACACTTATCCAGCAGCTCCACCATGCAAACTATACTCTCCGCTTCCTGGATGATGAAGTTCATCTCCAGATCAAACTGACCTCCAACCAACTAGAAGAAAAAACACAGAGAAAGAATTAACCTTTAAAAGTCTTAGTTACTGTAAACACTAACAAAATAATGCTGTAATATTACATTCATTATTTCTGACTCGTGCTTCATAGAAACAAGCGGAAAAATTTGCATAGAAATTCTAAACTTTCAATACATTTTGTGTTTGTAAGAGATATTTCTGAAGAACCTTATCATTTTTTCAGCCATGTTTTCTCTCCTAAATTTTACTTATAACATTTGCATGGTTTTATATCATAATTTTGTTTACAAGATTTTGTTTTCTTATCTTTCTAGAATTAATCAGATTGTTACTGTGCCTTTAAGATTGATATTTGTAAATGAGCTCTGTTCTGACTGGCTGCCCTGGACTGAACCTCATTCAGAAAGTATTCTTGACTGAAACACTCCTAACTTTAGTGTGACTGGGAGGAGCTAAACTGCTGCAGGCTGAACGGGCAAGGCTAAGCTGCTGTAGGCTGAATGGGTACGGCTAAGCTACTGTAGGCTAAATGGGCGGGGCTAAACTGCTTTCACAATTTAAAAAACACTGTCAAAAACAATTCTTTTTATTCAACACATAGCAATACGCTCAGAAAAGCGCACTGTGACAGTATAATGTAATGCATTACAATCATGATAGTAATACTGCCTTCAGGACCCTTAAGAAACTTGCACTGAACATTGCATCCTATCTGCGAGTACGATAATTAAAATATCAAGTAGCAAAACCAATAAAATAATTTCCATTTCCAGTTCCATCATTCTTATGAGCTCTGAATGAATCATACTATCAAATGCTATAATACAGTAATTCTGATGAACCTTGTTACCAAACATCTGTCCCTGTACAGATATAAACATGCTCTACACAGCTGTATTACTGATCACAAACACACTGACCACCACTGACCTTGACCTGACCTGACCTCTGACCTCTGCCTCTCTCACACACAGACACACCTGAACTCTTCACGTCTGCTGCAGTCACCCGTCACCAAGGCAACAGCAGAAGCCAGACAGCCCAGCCCATTAACCCAGCTTAACCTCCATAATACATTATTACACACAAACACACATACACAGAGCGAGAGAGAGAGAGAAAGAACAGACAGAGTGAACAGAGAGAGTACAGAAAGAGAAAAAGAGAAAAAGAGAGAGAGAGAGAGAGAAAGAGATAGAGAGAGAGAGAGATAGAAAGAAAAGAGGCAGAGCGAGAAAGAAAGTAAAAATATTAATTTATTTATTAAAAGAAAAAAATAAATGAGCAAAATAAATCTAAAAGGCTGCAAAACATCACATTCCAGCACTGCATAATAGGTCAGGAGACGCTGTGCAATTTTTAATTGCGAAACTGAGTTCAGTGCTTCTCACTATTTTTTAGCCCAACAAAGTTAAAACAACAAACTCAAACAAAACACACCCCTTAAAAAACAGAAAGAGTAGCTTTATCACAAATAAACGAGCTTGCGGTCACAACTTTTAAAAACAAGAGGTTATATAGTTCTTTAAAATCCCTCCATATCTAATACACACAAATCCAAACATCCCCCTACCATGCACCCTGTACACCATTCAAACCCCTAGGATAATGGATTTACATCAGTGCTACTCAGTGTAAACAGTCAGTCAAACAGAAGTGAAATAAGCTGATGAACATGGTCAGTGCAAATGCCAGAACAGTAACCCCTCCACTTTCAACTTAAATCACACAAGCCCTGCCCCCTCCTCTCAGCACCCATAAATCACACCCTGCCCATTTGCATTCTGGGTAGAGCGGTGCTGGGTGATAGTTTCTCTTTGTAGCAGCTCTGAGACCACCACAGAGTGATTAATGAAGATGACATGCGCTCACAGTCACACATCCATCACTGTCCGACACAGAGAGGGTCCAGGGTGGGAATCTATCACAGGATCATAACATAGGTCAGAGCGCTACAGCAATCTAAGACACAGACACTGACCTTAGGATGGACCTGAGTGACAGCTCAGCACACATATACATACATAAACGAGACGGCAAAAACAAATTGTGGATAATAAAGTAAGTGTTAACACATGAATGTGGAGTGTCTGGAAAGGTGAACGCTCTCATTAACGCATTAATATTAATAATAACAATAATAATACAGTATGCATGGACTAGAGTTGCACAATAATTTAGTGCAGTAACATTAAGTTACTGCACTAAAACATCTGTGTTGTATTCACTTCACCTCATTTGTAACTTTCTGTGCTCCCCTGTAATGCTAATGCAGATAGATTTAATCCTAAAATCTACATTTCATACATTTTCATGTATAGGTGGTGATCGATCTGCCCATCAAAAACATCAGATGTTGGCACTGACCCGTAACTCCCATTTCAGTACAGTATATATTAAAAGAAATAGATGTCTATATAATAAAGTGTTAAAATTGAAAAAAAAAACAAAAAAAACAAACCTAAAGATTGAACCAATGTTTTAAAGATTAAAACATAAAATGGTAATTTTTCTAAAACAGCAATGAAAAGTGCCTGACGAATCAAATAACCACAGCCATGTGACGAGGTCTTATTCACAGTTGTGAATGAACAGTCCGTGTACCAGCTCTGATTACCTCTATTCAGTTCCATAATGATGCTCACCCCTAAACTAATAGCTCTTCATCACAGTTGTGTCTGTTCTGTACTACAATGCTGCAGAGTTTCAGCTTCTGGTCTAGCTTTGAATAATGACTTTTAATAAACTGAGCCATCGCTGACAATTTTGAAACCTCAACCTCATCACAATCCCTATGCAAACTTTATTAAAGCAGAACATAATAACAAGCTTTTAAAATACGTCATGGTCAAAGATAACACTTTATCAGCAAGTCCAAAAATGGAGTAAAGTCTCACTCCTCGTTCAAAGATTTCCAAGCCCGGCTTAAACATTAGTGCAGCAGTAATAGGCTTAGCCTCTTTATTAAAGGTGTCATTTAAAATCCACTTCCTATCCTGTACTACTTTCAGGTGAACTGGCACACATTCGCCTTCACTGCTGATATTCTTGAAGGTTTATACAATCTGCTTTAAAGGGGAAATCCACCCATTTTGGTCAAACTGCTGCACAATTAAATGGTCAAGATGTAAACAAAGTCATTCAGAATGTTTCAGTGTAAAATGCTCTGTTCTAGAGAAACTTATTGAGTCAGACACAATTATGAATACACTGCTACTTTTGACCTTTGAACACATTTGTAGAGTCCATTCATGGGGGAGGAGTATATGCAGGACAAACAGTCGCCAAATAAGGAATCTTATTTTTTCAGATTTTCCACTATTTTACCATCATTAACATAAAAACTTAAGACATGTCTAAGTTCACTGGAGGTTCTGGATAGTAAAATAATGTCTGTGTTGTAGAAATTGTGAGCCCTGGTTCCTATCACCACCACTGTGAAGAGTCTCCACAATGATATTACACCAAACCACTCTGAACAACTTCACATCTCAATGACAGAATTATAAAAATATTATGAAAAAAACAGTGGAATTCCTCTCTAATATAAGTGCTATATACACAGTCTGAAAACCTGTACTGATCATTTGCTGAATATTATTCGGCAAACCAAATAATACAGATAACTCAAACAATAATCCTTGATGTTTTTGTAAGACATTTGTTGTTCTAATGGCAGTCAGTTAGTTAAACCGTTTTTGTGAGTATACTGTTGTGTATTGATCTTAGACATTTTTATGATCGTTTCTGAGGTTACACCATGGGTGGGCTATAATGTTTTATTCTCTTCCATCCATTGATTATAATTAAACTACACTTTGTAGACACCACAGGCAGCATTAAAGGAACTTCAGCAAAAATGAAAATTACACTGTTTTCCTGTACTTTACCCCTAATGTAGTTGATTAGCAGAGACATGTTTGGTATCTCAAGTTTGCTTCTTTAGTCTTAGCACTGTTAGTAACAAGTAATCGAAGTTTATACCCCACCAGTTAGCACAGTACTAACTGCAACACTGGCTTTAAATGAGTGTCAAATGAGTGATGCTATCTAATATCGATGATGGTACAACAGCAGTAAATCTGAAAAACATATTTTCTTTTGGGAAGGAGTCTTCTCAAAATCTTCATAAAACAATGTTTCAGACATCAGGCAGTGTATTCATAAGAGTTTTATGTAATAACTTTGTGTGAGGGAACTTTTAGAGGTGGACATCTGGTTCCTATCGCCAACACTGTGAAAAGTTCTGACTCTGTAACTTTCTCTAGAACAGAGCATTTCACACCAAACCAATCTGAATGACTTTGTTTGGATCTTAACCACTGAATTACACAGAAATTGTGGAATTCCACACTATGAAATCTCTAAAAGACTTGATTATGTGGTTTCTGACACTGTATGACTCTCTGTTACATACAAACATGGACCAAAGCAAGAACAAAATTCAGGTTTCAGGATGCCTGCTAGTGTTTTTTAACTATGCTAATGAACTTTAGGTTAGACATCTGGCATATCTATCCGAGTCACTGTCACTCTCTGTTTCCAGGATTTCACTGCAAATTTTTTACTACATATTTATTTCTCTGTGTGTTCTTGTGTCGGTCATGAGATCACACTGTGGTAAACTGAGCTGTTAGTGTGTCACCCTGAGGAGAGTGAGTGAATTAATAATGGCAGAACGGCTCGCAGTGTCGCAATAACAGGCCTGTTCCCCATCGTAAAGGCCGGACTGGGGAGCAAATTTTTTTATATTTATTTTCGGCTTATTAGTCCAGTGTTCTCACTCAGATTTCCAAATGGTGTTTGTAAAACATAAGTCAAGGTCTAAAATCTGAATAGTTGTGTTATTTGAATGGCTCTCTATGGAGTTTATAGATCACTTGCACGTTATATATGTATACATATTCTACCCACAAACATGCCTGTCTACACGTAGGTATAGTGATTTAAATGGAGTTGTGTTTTATAGTTTCGCATTAGGTTGAATGAACCAATAATATCAGCCAATATCATTTCATATTTATATTTAGATGCTGTAACAAAAAGGTGCTAATCAGCAGAGTGCTGTACTATTTTTCTATGGGTCATCAATATTTCGGTCGGGTCCTAATTAAAATGGAAGCATATCCATTCCATTAGATAGATGACTAAAAAAATTCTTCAAAACACTTTCAGTGTAGATTAGCCTTTAATTAAGTCACTCTGTGCTGTACTTTGTGTCCACTCATTAGCCTGAACAGATCAGCAGCCCAGAAGAGGCCTCTGGGAAAATGCCTGCCCATCAGCTGACTGAGAAAAACAAACCAAAAATGACTCGTCCTCATCCACAAAGGAACTCTGACCTTTGTCCTAGAATCCTTCAGCAGTCCTTAAGTGTAAGAAGTAAAAGAATTATAGAAAAGTATTAACAACTCCTGCAATGTTGTCAACAAAGGGGAAAACAAAAAATAAATAAATAGGAAAGAATTTCCTCAAGAAAATGCAGAGCAACTGCACAACTTAAGCAATCCTGCTATGATGTTAGGTGGATTCTACAATGTTGCTAGGTGGTTGCTATGGTATCAATGATGGGTGATAGGGTGATGCCGGCTATTTGCTATGGTATGTCTGGTGGTTGTGAAGGTGCTGCTAGGAGGTTGCTATGGTATCCCAGGTGGTCGCTTAGGATCTTGCAAGGTGGTTGCTTTGGTGTTCCAGATGGTACTTCAGGTGTTGCTAGGTGGTTGCTATGGCATTCCTATGGCTACAGTGTTGCTAACCCATTGCTATGGTATCTCTGGAGGTTGCCAAGATGTTGCTAGGCAGTTGCTATGGTTTCCCACAAGAAAAATAATATACCATCAGATATCAATAGTATCAAAAAGCAATGCGCACTCACTCACACAAGTAAACATACACCTGAAAGACATGGACTATACGTATTATTGCAATTGTGACTTAATTCACAAGCCCTACTAAACAGAAAACAAAAAGCCTCATTTGCATAATGCATTTGCATAGTGACATGAACACTGCAAAGGCCTATATCAAGACAATGATAAACAAAAATATATCATGCAGCCCTAATAATTAACTTAGTGAACAATGTTCATCATGTCCATGCTTTATCGCATGTCAAATAAGAGGAAAGAAAACTCAGCTCCAGTCTCATATAAAAGTTACTGCAAGTGAAGAATTTTGACTGGATCTCTTAAGTGGTGGCATTCGCATTAGTGAAACAGCAAGAGAGGTATTCAAACTGACCTGGCAGAGTGACAGGCAATTAAAACCTACGTTTTCAGCGTGGCAGTACAATCTAACGTCCAATTAGAAAGCCGTACATATTCTAAAAATCATGCTTGTGCCAAAGTGGCTGTTCATTAGGTCGCTATAGCTGCAGTAACACCACATCTACTGCACCGCCCCCCTCTGCAAAATGACAAACGATGAGCAGCACCATAGTTAGTTCCTCAAAAGGTTGCTTTATTTTTAACACATCTTTGCACCCGGTTAATGAACGACATCTGCATCTACATAAATGTAAATGATGTAAATATCCTGTACATGTAGTTAACATGTGAATCACATATATATTGTGACAGCCTTTATGACAGTGTTTTGCATTTGCATGTACTGCTTTACTACCTGTATTCTGCATTATCTAAGCACTAACTCCAGAGACAAACTTCTTGCACATGCAAACGTACTTGGTCAGTCACTCTGATTGTGAACACATTTTAAATTCCACCAGTGTACTACCTAGATATGCAATTTCTGGGCCAAAACATTAACCTATTACAAATACTTTTCTTTGGCTGATTCTGACATTCTGTATGTATGTGAGACCGATCAAAACTGTACAGATGGATGGAACATTGATTCATTGATTAATTTTAGACAGTCATAACATATGTAAACCCGACTTATCTGAAAACATTTTATATGATTTAGCACTCTAAAACCATTCACATCAGTGAGTGAATGCAACACTGGGAGTCTTGCTTTGTGTATTCTCTTGCCCAGAGACACTTCATGTGGCATTTACCTGCAAAAGGACTCTAAGTGTATTCTGCTTTGACCCAAGAAGACTTACTATGGAATTATCTTGCCTTAGGACATTTACTGCAGTGTTCTCCAGCCCAAGAACTCTTACTGTAGCCTTACTCAGCCTTATTCCCAATATCGGACCAATAACAATAAAAACACATTTTCCAATTTATGGAGATATTCTGTGACACAAAATATATTAAAATAGCAATAACACAAAAAGGGTGCTGCTCATTAATATAATTTTTAAAAGTTAAATTTTTGCACTAATAAAGTAATCGTCTCTGATATAAGCAAAAAATAGAACAAACTGCCTGTGATGCTACCAAAAATAACTGCCTTTTATTTAAAACTACGGGAAAAGAAACTGTCATCTTTCTTTTCTTAAGACCAGCTTATTCCATCATAAGGAGAGAGAGGAAACAGTGCTGTCAAGGGCTATGACTTAGTCTGGTGAAAACTGCAAATCAGACAGAAAGAGAAATAAAGAGAGAAAGACAGAGAGCAAGAGACAGAGCAAAACAGAGAAAAGAGAGAGAACAAAAGGAAGAGAATATCACAGAGCGAGAGACAGAGGCAGTCCAGTAACTCAGGTAAATTTCAGGAAGTCATTAGCATTTTTCTCATTTGCATTTGTTGTGAATTTGAATGTCAGCATCGTTCTTTGCACATCTTGCAAATCTACAAACAGTGTAAAAATCTACTGAAAACACTAAATAATTTTACATTAAACTTAATTTTTCCATGTCATGTGTTTCTTCAATAAAAGACTGTGACGTAGTTTGTAAACAAAAGGTTTAACACATACTATTCACGCCACAGTCCATACAGTTCTTTCGTCGTAGTACTTTATTCATCATAGTTGTGATGTCACCACATTAACATATTTTCATATATCCACCTATTCAGCTTACAGCAGTTTAGCCCCATCAACTCACACTAAAGTTACAAGCAGTGTTTCAGCCTGGACTTCAGCACAAAACAGGTCAGCCAACCAGAACCAGAACCAGAGTTCATTTTCACATATCAGTCTGAAAGGCACAGAAACAAAAACAGTTTGATTCTAAGGGATAAAAAGAGGTTGGAAAATGGCAATGTAGAAATAACTTAGGACTGTTTTTTGGTATATAAACTCACACAGAGGACCTCAGAGGGGAAAAAACAAGAAAAATGCAGGATATGGGCTCTTAACATGAAGTAAATGGTATTTATTACCTGTTTGTAAAGCAGTGATTAATGATCAAAGAGAATGATGAAACCTCTGCTGAATAAAAAAGGTATTTCATGAAAAGTGTGCAGAATTATTAAATTAATGTATTATAAATAAAAAAGACTGATGACTTGACCAAGTTGACCACATTTGCATTAGTTCCAGCACAGTGCATTTTCATCTCATTAAGGGCGCCCTCCCTCAGCACCTCATAAATAAAGAGCGCATGCTGTGCTAGCTGATCTAATGGATGGAATATCTGCTAGATAATGACTTGCTGCTAGACATGAACGTTTGGAAACATTTTCCAGTCTGAACTTACTTTATTTAGCTCAACCTCTGACCTTATCACTGCAATATCAATGTTCCAATCTACTAAGACATTATCAATGTGGCAGCCAACAATCTGCTCTCAGCCGATATCATAAATGGACAAATGCTAAATGCTTCCAACATCCTAAAATGGCTGAAATGAGAGCCAAATCCATGAAGTGTACACCATTATATAGCAATGCTGAATGTACGAACAAGATTTTACTTAGCTAGGTAAGACATGCTTACTCATGTCAAATCAGCATTACTGATAGCAGTTCCTATTGTTTCATATTAAAAAAAAAGAGCTAAAGCAGGGCATACCTTTAGCCAAAGCCTAATTAGCAAGCTAGCAAATAT
>JAILXH010023599.1:31441-41441 GCA_023558415.1 Piaractus mesopotamicus | reverse complement strand
GTGTGTGTGTGTGTGTGTGAGAAATTGAAAAATTAGTTCTTGAAGAATTTGTGGGCAGTCTTACCTTAAGAAGCTCATATGCTGCCACTGATTCGGTGTAGAATCAAGCTCAGTTTCAGGTCTGTTTTTGGCCACGGTATGTTGTAAACTTAATTCTTTAGGGGAACTGAATACAACAAACTTCGGAATAAAAATTAGGGTGTAACAATACAACCATAATTCGATTTAATTCATGATACTGGGTTCACAGTTTGATGTTACGATATTTTGAACAACATTGGAATGAAGAAGTGCGATGACTGTACTCGTGTTGGACAACTTGCATCACTAGAACTGGGAGGCAGAAGGATTGCTGGTGTGGGATGTTGATCGTTTGTAAACACTGGTGTTCCAACAATGCAGTTGCACTAGATAATAATTAACAGAAAGTTCATTCTACGTGATGCATTGTCAAACCTCTACAATGTACACTGTCACAGTTCTGCATTGTGGTATCACAGTGTCATTGTGCCTTGTTACATCCCTAGTAACAAAAAACCAAATGCGTCTTAAGAATTTTGTTCATGGTATTTTTTTTTTTTGTTCTGTAAAAATGACGCATGAGGTTGAAATGACACTTCTCCTAGGTTCACAAGATCGTGCTTTTGACTAAGCCATAAGGCTTGAGTTCACAAAAGCTATCTTAACCGGCCATGTTAGTGATGCACACCTGAACCACCCAGAGTGTGGAGATGTGCATCAGTTGCCCATTATATGCACAGTGGGGTGGTGTAATTGTGACAATTGTTCCCAACAGCAGAGGCCTTCGGACCCTTTAAGCAAATCGATGTTCATTGTGGTAGCAACAACAGAGAGGTTATTATCTGTCAGTGTGAAAGAGAAAGAAGGCAGAATGACAGAATGATGTGTGCTATGCTTTCCTGGGGCTTTCCATCATCAAAACTCATAAATGCACCAGAAGTTTATCACTTACTAGAACTGATGTTCTACATCCTTCTTTCAAAGGCAGCACAGAATGACTGAAAATACAAAAACAGTGATATTGAAACTCACTCTTCACCGACCGTCTTAACTAGTTTTTGTTTTTTTTTTTATTTGAGAAATGTTTGCTTCTTTTAAAGAAACTCCTCATAACATCTTGGCCACTTCTTAATGTAGGTCAACACCTTCTTACTCAAAAGACACTTGTTGGCTTGATGGGGAGCAGTATTGCCTGACCCCAAAAAATCAGTGCTGTTCTTAGAGGTCCATGAATAACTGCAGGCGTTCGTGCCAGAGCGTCCTCAGGGGCCTGGCCACAGGACATCTCTCTCATCCGAGCCCCAGCCTGTGGTCCATCAGCCTCACCAGAGTTTCTAAAAAATCCTGTGGGTGGACGTGTGGTGGTTACACAAGGTGTCCACCCAGTATGACCTCACTCTTTCCCTGGGAAAAAAAAATACTTCCTGTTTTCTTCTGTCTTCCTCTTGCAACTCTTGAGGCTTTTGCAATTGTAGACTGCATTGCTGATCATTAAGATGTTCCACGAGACTGCATGTAATCCAATCTTCTGGGAGTAGAGGCTTGATCCGGTAACTCCAGAACCTGAAGAATCTGATTTCTTTGCCAACTTCTCCTTTAGTCACTGTTGTATTGTATTACATATGCTGCTGAATAGCAAAGAGGATTTAATGCCATTGAAATGCTGAAAGCCTGAGAGCTCACAGTTTGCTCACTTACGGTCTTAAGCAGCTTCATAAAAAGGAATCATTTTGAGTGGTTGATTGCTATGGTGAACAGTAATTAATTAATTAACGGCAATCGTTAACATTACTAAATGTTAGTAATAAGTACTTTTGCTTAGTAATAAGAGACTTGCAATGTGTTGGTATACATTCAGCTGATGTAGTGATCTATGGTGTTCACTAGAAATTACGTGGGAGATTTTATTACTGTGGGAGATTTTGGTGCTTTCAAAAACACTCTGGACTTCTGTTTTATGATGTGGACACTACGACTGTGTTCAAAATGTCATACTGTATACTATCAGTGTAAGCTGTACACTGCATGCTGCTCTTTTATAGTATATTACTGTACAGTATCCAGTATACAACATAACACGTGCCGTACTACAGGGATGGGGCATGATTAGACTGCCAACATCACGACTGAGCCAGTCAGATCGCTGTCCACATCCATTTTCCTCCATCCATCCCTTTTCATTGCTTAGTCATCGTTGCTTGGTGCTTTGCAGCATGTGTATATATATATATTTTGGTCAAGAGATGGGCCTATGTGACTAAAAGACACCACATAAAATGAAAGAGGACAGGATGTTGTTTTTCTGCCTGTCTCAAAGCAGAAAAATACATTTTAAAAAATGTTAGCTTTGGATTTGTCTTTGTGGATCTATTTGGTTCACAGCCCTGGTCATGGGGGCAGTAGCTTTGGAACAGTCCATGTTGATTGAGTGTAGGGGGAGGGCAGGTGAGAGCTGAGATCAGCGTATTGGGAGAGCACAGCAAGAACAGCTGTTAGACTATGGAGAGAACATTGTGCCATTGTTCTGGATAGTTCCTAATTTGTACAGTCGTCATCTACATTATCTACTTTTTTGGGCCCCTACATGTTAATTTGTTTGCATTAGTCAACTTAATGTGTTTTAAAGGGATATTTCTACTTTGCATTGGACCTTTTACATGTTACTTAGATTCAGTATGTACTGAGAAAGACTCCAATTTTCAACCACGCACACACACAGTGAAAAGGGACATCTAAGACTTTTCCAGAGAAAAGTCATCTTGGATCCATCGCTCCATCTGCATGAAAAGCAGGTATAGAATTCCCATTGTGTTGTGTTCTTAACTTACACCTAACAGTAATGTGTCAAATGTCACTGTGTAATGAAAGGGCATGGCTGACCACTCCTGATGGACAAAGAGAACATGTGTTGTTCTGACCTTCTACAACCACAACATAGAACACACAGTAGGGCTGTCATGATCGTGATGTTTTAGCTGACAATTAATTGTCATATAAATAATTGCGATTAACAGTTTAATTGTTGTTTCTTCTTTATTGTTTGCGAGATTATTACAATACAAGCCTAATGTGGCCAAACTGGTTGATTAACCATCTTACTTGCTTGCTATGTTTACTATGTTAGTAACTAACACTAGTTATACTGTCAAATCGATACTCTTACACTCATGCAAATGTCATGTGTAATCATGTGTAAATGAAAGGAAGCAGTAAATGCATTCGCTGAGTCATCATGGAGCTTAATAAAGAACTTTTTTGTTCTAACTTCTGATTTGGTACTCTAACATGTAGAGGGCAGCGCTGAGTAATATTTGTTTTAGAACATTAAGCAGATGTTCTTCACAAGTGAAAATATTAGAAAAAAAAAAAAATTCTGCCAGCATACATGCTGGAACCTTTTAAAATTATCTACATGGCTAACAAATAAACAAACAAAAATTAGAAGTTTTCTTTTTTGTATTCGTAAGGCCCGTGACGTTTTAGTGAATGTATTTACTGCTTCCTTTTATTTACATTTATTTGCCTCTGCCCAAAAGCACCCTATTCACCTTCTGTTTGTTGCAACATAACCTGACTGAAATCTAACCACTGTGGAAAATAATCGCAGTCAGCTTAAATAATTGCGATCATCTCAAATAACTGTGATTAGGCGGTTGTAATAATTGTGGCAGGCCTTCCTGTGGTGCACTTTGGGAATGGAGCTACTTATTTTATGAAGATTTGGCCTACACACATAGCTGACGGTCTGTTACGTGTGGGTGGGTCCCTCTGGGAGATGAAGAGTAAGACATGGGAGTATTGGAGGTGGGGTGGGTTAAGTGCATTATGGAGATTGTTCTCGTTGTCAGAAGCAGTTTAAGGAGCCTGTGGGATATGATTCATACAATGCCAGCAATCATGTGTTCCTCCGCCCCCACATCTCTCAGTGTTGCTTAACTAGTTATCCCCTTCTGAGTGCATGACCTGACAGCTGGAAAAAACTCTGACCTCAGAGCTGGCCTTTGGCCAGTGTGAAGTGAGGAAGTGGGGTCATCGTTGACCAAGATGGCCACTGGAAGGGCAGACTCATATAAGAAAGGCATGATCAAATTTACTAGTGCTTCTCAAATGTACTAGTTGTGATGACTAAGAAATATTTTTTTTTTCTCTCCATAGAAACATGTTTTCTGAATGAATCAGTGTGTCCATTGAATTTAAAGGTTTTAAAGAAGTTGCGTAGTTTGTTATGGAAGTATACTAGTATAAAAATGAAAATGTAATATATAACGTCAATATATTTGTGTTTGCATATAAATTTCCCACTCGTATACAGTGATGAGCTCAAAATAAAAATTCAAATTCAGTTCTATGATTTTAATTTGCCATTTGGTATACTAGTGTTAGCATTTCATTTACCCTAGGATTTAGCTTTATACATTTAGACTTTTTTTTTTTTTTTTAAATGCATTTCCAGAACAACATATTTGATTATGCAATAATTCTGTCAAAATGATGATTAAAATGTAATTTATCTTGTATGCATTTTCACTTTCATTTGAACTGCATTTTCAAAGAGAACATCAAGGTGGAAATTTAAATGTAAATAGTTTCAGATAAAGCCTTTTCTGCTAGCATCGGTTGGGAAGACCATGAAAATAAAAATGCAGTCAGGCTGAATGCATTTTCAAAGGTATTTTGACACCGAGTAACTGCAATAGATGACAGTATGTAATTGCAAAAGGAGAGGCGCTGTTTCCCATTTACCGTAAATGCATTGTTACAGAGTGAAATGCTTATAAGATAAATTACATTTTAATTATGATTTTGACACATTTTTTGCATTAATCACATTAAGCATAAATATGCATGTTTAGAAATACATTTTAATTTAAAGAAAGCTACTCGTAACACATCTAAATCTTTGTGTCAGCGAAAAAATGTCAATACTAGTAAACCAAACGGCAAATTACGGTTGCAGTATTAAATTTGAATATTCATTTAGAGTTCAATGTTGTATATATGCAATTACATTGACATTTTACATGTTACATATTCATTTTACTTTCGGTACTGATATGTTTTAATAGTTTATAAGGTGTTGCAGGTTATATTGTAATAGCTTGTTAGTAGTTGGTTCTGTTAGAACTGAGAGTTTATGTGGCATTTTATCAATCAAAGAATTGGAACTTCCTCTAAAACCGAAGACCTTCTTCCCTTAAACCCCAGTCAGACGGAAATAGATGAAATACTACCACCACTACAGCACAAGATTTTTAGTGCTAGAGAACCTAAAAAGTCCAACCTAAAACATGTTATGTTGTTTATTGTACATTATTATGTACCGTAGACAATACATGTGCTAAAAGCTGGGCTGCAAGTTGCAGTTTCTCACTGGGGCCTTATAGCTATACTGACTGTGCCCAATCACTATAAGCTATATAACTATAGCTTATAGTTATTGGGTGTAGAGCTTTAAGATTTCCTGCCCTATTCCAGTTCAAGATTAGTTGGTGGTAGAGTCAGTTTCTTCCTCAGCCTTAAAATGGAACTCTGGCACTGGGTGCTTTTCCTTGGCGGGTTAATAATATCTTTCACCGTCCAAGTCCTGCTATTAGCCCAGTGACACTGATGCTTTGCATTGCTGCGTTGCACTGAACTTGTCACTTGCTTAGAGTGAGAGTCCTAATCTCCACAAGTAAAACTATTTAAGGGTGTTTTTATCTCACTTTTGACTTTATTTAAAAGCAGACCTTGTCAAATTCACCTGTTTAGTGCTAGGGAATAAAGAAAGCAGAGTGGGAACTAATTTCTGGATGTTGCTCTGGATAAAAGGTCAAGATTGCAGATAATTTTTCTTCTCTTTTTTTTTTTTTTTTTTTTTTTGGTTACACATCCCAATTTAACATTTGAACATCTTAATCTACTTGAATCTTGAGGCTTGAATGCACAGAAAGGTGGGGCTTTTTATGTGGCATACGTTTTTTATTTGTTTTGGTTGACTAAAAGAAATGGTTCTCTAGACGTGTTTGGTAAATAGCAACCTGTTTTACACAAATTAATATTTACTGGTTTGAAGTTCAGCAGTTGACTCTGTTGGTTATTGGTATCCGTACCTTAACAGGTTTCGATAAGCTTGGCTGGAGTGTTGCTTATGATGCTGTCTTTCTCATTTCTTTTGCTTAGTGCCAGACGACCTCACGCCTGAGGAGCAGCAAGAGCTGGAGAATATCCGCCGGCGCAAGCAGGAGCTGCTGGAGGACATTCAGGTACCAGATGCCACCAAAACCTCCTTGTTCCTTTTTAATTCCAGTTCACTATGTCTAAACGGAACATCAATCAGATGAACTGTTGTTAGACAGCCTATAGATTTTTAGTTTGAACACTGAAGCACATCCAGGTTTCCATGCGGGTTTGTCATGTACTGAAGATCTGTAATCGATAAGCATGAAGTCTCCCAGACTTTAGACTACTTGTACATGATGCGAGCTCTGAATGATGTAGAGAGCGGAGGAGTCTCCCCTCTGTCTCCTTATGGACGTTTGGCTAACCTTCTCAGTCTCTGTCTACATATCCACTGCTTTTTCATTAAACATTTACTTCCTCCTCCGAGGATTTTGGTCGAGCTCTCCAAAAGAGAGAAATAGTTTAAATATTTCAGTCCAAACCCCATATTTCCAGCTGTTTGATAACAGTGCTGTCAAATTCTATTTGCTGGTTTTAGGAGGTGTCTGTTTTGTAAGTGTTGATTACAGTTTGAAGAATGTAACCTATGGTGCCTCAGATCTACTGGCAAACATCCACTTGGCCGGTAACAACAGCTTAATATAGGGGACGCACTGTTCTGCTAACATCACAATGCCAAGGAAGTGAGTCAGACTGAAGGGGATAAGATGGAATCTTCTAATACCCCACAGGAGACTGCTCACGTGAACTGAGTCAAGTCAAGTCAAGTCAGCTTTATTGTCAATACTACAATATGTACAGGACATACAGAGTATTGAAATTTTGTTACTCTCAGACCCCATGGTGTAGCAATAACATTAAATAGAAAGTAAACAGGAAAAATGTGTATTTAAATAGACATAAAAAAAAAAACACTAAACACTAACCGTAAAAATAAACACTAGTTGTAGAAAAATAGAATAATAAAAAATTGTATATAAATAAATATAAATATTTTATATATTTATATTATATATTTATTTATTTATTTATATTTATATTTATAAATATAAATATTTATGAGGCAGTCTGATCAGAATTAGTTGTGCAACCAAAATCAAATCAGTTGAATTCCACACTCATACTGTAAGTTCATTGAAAGCTAAACTATCTTAACAGACCGATGTGACTTTAGATGCTTCTTTTCTATAAACTGACCACCATAGATAAGATAACTCCCCATCTCTTCTTTTTCTCCTTCCTGAATCTACCCTGATACCTCTTTCCCTCTTTTAAAAACCCTCTTCCTCTCCCCACTGCACCTCCAAGTCTTCTGTTACACGTCTTGCTTTTGTTTGCGGAGACAGACATCCAAGGAATTTGTTGCAATTGTTCAGGCCTTCAGAAGAAAAAGGGGAAAAACAGCTGTGTTATTCTGTCTGGCTTTGTGCTTAATTGTAACAAAAAGTGCAGCAGAGAAGAAAAAAAGGAAATCTGAATGGAAAGTAGAACAATGGTAGAAGAGAATTTCACTTGCTGCATTCACTTTAAGCTAAATATCTTTGTTGGAGTGAGGTTTTGCTGTGTCATGTGACTCGAAGCAGCCTAGCCTGGGTCGTGACAGATCTGTAGCAGGAAAGTTCATGTCTGAAAGACGTATGAAAAAGATAATTCCGTTTCACTGTCAGTGTAATTCTGGGGCCCTTTGCCAGTCGTCCTCCCTTTAATGTAATTTATATCTGAAGGAGCCGACCTGTTAGAGGAGTAAGGGATCAATCCACTGATATTAGATTTGGGGAGTTTCGTGTCGGGCCTGCTTTGAGTGGAACGGAAAGCACAGGGCAGGTCTCTTCATAGCACCCCAGTCTGCTCAACGTAGTGCAGCAGAGTAGATGTTCAAACATGCTCGAGATTGAGGGAATTTGTGCGGAAATAGTTCTGAAAAAATATCTGCCTCATATGAAGTGTGATTTGCTCAATCATGTTATTTTAAACTAACCATCTTCCCTCTCCTCCCCACAGAGATTGAAGGATGAGATAGCCGAGGTAACCAGCGAGATAGAGAACCTGGGTTCCACCGAAGAGAGGTGAGAGATCACCCCGTCCTCTTTGCACTCACCCACCACCTAACTCATACAGACAGGGGTGCGTTAAATCAGGAGTAGTTATCTCCAACCAACTCCATTAAATATTAATATCTAAATTGTGACTGCTGGCCTCCAGACCTGCACCACACCGACTCTGCATTTGAAATACCCATACAGTCTATGGCAGCTTTAATCTTTCATCAACCCACTCTGTCTACTGATGAGAAACCACTGAATAATTCACCGCGGTTTTTGGTAAAACAGACAATAGGGACTCTCCAGAGGAGAGCATACAGAGAGCCTGAGTGCAGGGGGATTCCTACGTGTTTGCGAAATTGGTGTCTCAGAAGCTCTCAAGATCTTTTAAGGCTCTTCAAACAGGGTTGTTGGGCTGCGATTGGTTGAGCACTTTTGGGTCCATTAGATTAGAAAATGCGTGTGGGCTTATGAGCTCAGGCACCTCCCTGTCTCTCTCAGACTGAGCGTCTCTCTACCTATCATGCTCTAAAAGTGGTTTGCGTGTCTGCCATGAAGGGGAAATTTGATGTACAAAACTAAAATATATACTTTGTAAAGCACTTTGTACAAAAGCTTTCTATTGTCTGCAACTACTGAATTCCTTTCTCCTCTATAGGAAAAATATGCAGAGGAATAAGCAAGTAGCAATGGGCCGAAAGAAGTTCAACATGGACCCCAAGAAGGTGATTAAGTACTCCATTAAAGTCTATACGTAACCAGGCATGTCACCCAATATATTGATTATGCTGATCTCTGTATGTCTATGTGTTCTCAGGGGATTCAGTTCCTGATTGAAAATGACCTTCTGAAAAACACCAGCGACGACATTGCTCAGTTCCTGTACAAGGGCGAGGGCCTAAACAAGACAGCCATAGGGGACTACCTCGGAGAGAGGTGTTTTTCTTTTTTTCGTATATAACAACAGGTTGTCATATACTGAAGTTCATTTTGATTTACCTGGTATTGTGTATCGTGAACAATACACTTGTTATTGGAATCAATCAAAATTTTGGCATCCTGACAACCTTAATCACAAAACAATAGAAACATAGCTAACTGTGCAGCAGTAATTCTAGCTATGCTTTGCTCTCTTCCTCGCTGCTTTGTTAGGCTGAGGGAATTGGATGGTGTGAATCGTTTTATTAATCCCATCTCCATCTGTGTTCTATTTCCTTCTGAACCGATTCATTTCCAAAATATTAGCTCAAACAATGAAACATGAAATATTTTTGAGGTGTCCCATTTCGGCTAACACCCAGTCTGCACTGACTCTAGACAACATAGGGACCTCAGTTGCTCTCTTTTTCTTTCTCTCTCTCTCTCTCTCTCTCTCTCTCTCTCTCTCTCTCTCTCGTTCTCTGTGTCTCTCAGTCTGTGTCCTTATCCCTCGCTGTCCTTCTCCATCTCTCTGTTTCTCCTCGCTCTCCCCCTTTTCTGGCCACAATGCCTGGGTGTGTCCCAGGAAGATCAGGAAATGGAGAGTGGACCCTCAGAAAGCAGTAGATTGGTATCACCATTTCATGGCTAATCTGTCAGGAGGGGATGGATGATGGGGTGGGAGGTCTGCATTACTTACTTCATGAACAGATTGGATCCTGTGATACCGGCAGAGAGGAGAGAAAGGCAGAAGGGTCACCGAGAGATGAGACCTTATCAGAGAAAGCTCTATTGTGGTATCCCACAATCCCCCTGGGGAATATTGCAGCTTTGGCATAGCATAGGTCAAATGTGAT
>JAILXH010023504.1:0-15436 GCA_023558415.1 Piaractus mesopotamicus | reverse complement strand
CTCTCTCTCATGGCAAGGTAACATGTTATTCAAAGAGCACTACCCAAGGTGGCCATGATTCATTCATAAGGTGTACATAATGCCTTCCTAAGCCATTTGCAAATATTCATAAGTGTGGTCAGCGCCATGTCACAGAATCCTAAACACCAGTGCTAATTATATCTGTGAAAATCAACAGTGCCATTGTTGTTCTGAGGGGATTTCTGTGCCTGTAGAAAGCAATGCACTACACATATGCTGGCCTCTGTGACACTGCCTAACCTGTAGAAGTTCAGGTTATCGGCAGTGAAAACAAAACACTGTAATTTAACATTAACAGATATGTGTCCAGTCTTATTTTGCAGAAAAAAATAACCGCCCTTTACATTTTTGCCAATTTCTCCTAATATTTTGACATTGAAACAAACAGAAATCAGTCTGATGTGCAGATTTAAACCTGTATGTAAATCAAATGTAAATAATTTAGCAAAATGACAATATCGACTCTTAGGGTTAAATATCTTTGCTAGGTGGCTCTGAAAGATGTGCAGTAGATAAAGACACTGGTGGATACCTTGGCTTAGGCACCTTCTCCTCAGGCACAGGGGTCCAGGTGGAATCAGGGGACTTCTGTTCTTTGAAACGGCCTGTGAAGGCCGTAGCAATGTCTGCCATGTCGTAGGCGCAGACGGCTGAGCCTGGAATACTACAACAGAGCCAAGAGACGTACAGTAATTCACCCGCAGTTACCCACCACTGTGTACATAACAAAACTCTGAATCACCCAGTCTCCTCTTTTACCAGCCAGTCTAACAGGAATAAAGCAGGGAAAGAGCATACAAGGACATAATTGTGACAGCTACAGAGATGGGACTCTGTTAACCTCAATGACCAAAACTGTAAATCTCAGTAATAAGCCAGAAATACTTGGCCTGCGAGGCAGAACTGGCATGTTGTCAGAGCACTTGGTCAGAACCAATGACTAATATGTCCCCATTGTACAGCTGGAACTTCTAGTCAATAGAAGTTCATTCTCTACGCTTTGATTAACTTTGAATATGGCCCTTACTGAAACCCTCATTGAAATTTCTTAGTTGCTTGGCTGATTTTAATGCCCATTAAGCAGGCTCAATTGCACTGTCACAAGCAATTGGTTTATCTCCTTAAACCTCTATAACATGGGAATTGCAAAATACGGCAAGCTCTACGCCGGCTCTGCGATTCTAATTTAGATAAAGAAATTAGCTGCCGAGCCTATTCTTTATTCATTATTGATAAATCAAAAACTATCCCTCTAAATACGCCACTCTGTATTACGAGGCCAGGTTTGGTAACCAGAATGAACATACCTGTTGAATGGCGTGGAAAAGGTTGCCATGACAACATCTCGTCCATTAATGTGGATGACATCAGTGACAGCCTGCAGGATGTTGAAGTAGAAGTGTGAGTCTCCAGGGATGGAGCAGTTGAGCCGGGCCTTTAGGAAAGATGTCCACTGCTTCTCCAGCACGCGCTGCGAGCCACCACGATCATTCTTGCATACTCGTGCCACTCGTGGGAACACCACCTGCCAAATGAAAGGATGCAGACACTGAACAACCTGTTGTTTTAGAGATCTGACAACCTCAAAACTCCCAATATTGGTGTATTTCAAAATCAGTGCAACTAAATCAACACCTAAATCAAATCAACTTCAGGTCCATACATTACAATACATCAAAGCATTTTTACACCCCTATTTTAAACATATTTTCCACTCACGTTTATAATCTAATAACAATGTTACTAAACCTAAACATTTTATTCTAAACATACAGTACACTGTACATTACCATAAAATTATTTATACAGAGATGTCAAATATTATTCCTTCATTTTGGACCTTTCAGAGATCTTGAGCCCTCGAGCACACCACCTAAGACCCCTGCACTACTCCTGAGAAGCACGGCTGTAATTACGGTAATCTTTCATACGCATCTTACTGTAAGCGCTGAAAGCTGTTTTCACAGGAGGTGCTCCCACTACAATTAGACCCCAACCAAAGAGCACTTTGCATGCAAACAGCACCTTGTGAAATTACAAAAAACTCCAAACAAGATTCATTAAATGAATTTGGCATCATTATTTTTTGAGCCCAGTTCTCAATTTTCAATATGCAACAGGTACATGGGGGAGGGGGGATAGGGAACTATTTTGGGAATTCAAACTGAGCATGTCTGTGGAGGTCTCTATGCTATTTTAGCCCCTTCATCCTGAGTGTGTTTTCCTATTTTGAACAAGGCCTGACCTTTCCTGAAAACCCTCTCAGATATTTGAGACACCCTGTTCCTGTTTGCTTCCAAAAGCACATCCTGTCTGTAATGGTATGGTAGGAAGTGCTGTACAGTAGCGTCTTTTTCAATCAAGAGGCACGTCACGAACACTGTTTCCTCACCTTTCCCATGCTGTTGTATTCCATGGCGATTTCCCGAAAGAAGAAGTAAATGAAGTCGCCATAATCCACTGCCTGGACAAAATAGGGCTCTGCAATAAAGAAAAGACAAACATACTCATACATGCTGTGTTCAGTGTTCTTTCTTAACTCTACCATCGCTTTTATTGTACAGTGACGAAAGGCAAGAATAAAAGACTAAACTTAGTATAAGATTAATCTATTGCTGAACTTCTCCATGAGCTAGTGCAAGGCTATGTTTCTCTCAGCAGGCCGGATAAGGAGAGGAAATGTTCCCTAACCAAACCCAAACAAATGTAACTCCTAAAGATAAAATCTCTCTATGTAAAACATATTTATATTCGCTCTTTCTTTCTATTCTCCTTACCTTTTAGCCACTTTGAATCATGTTTGACTGTGCGCAGGGTTGGGCTGTCTCCTAGGCTGCGATAAATGACAGCGTCGATGGCCAGAAAGTCAGTGACCGTGGCAGAGTACAACTTTCCATCTGCAAAGAAGACGGAGAAATAATCATGGCATTACAAACACATACGCAAAGGTTCCACTCTCCGAGAACGACCACACAAGAACACACAGGGCTTAGAATCCCAAACCAAAACTAACCGTTCTGAAATGTCACAGTGACAAGCGGCTAGTATTCACAAACATTTGTATATGCACTCACAGACAGAAGTTCTAGCGCAAAGTGAAATAAAAACAACCGTAGCCACACATGAGGCTTGTAGTAAAAGAAAAGGTAATGAGTCACCGTCAAAATGTTTGCTCTGCTTTGGCAAAACAAAGAAATATATGATGGCAATAATGCAATTAGCATGACTGTGACTATCACTGGGAATGAATCACTTTTGCAGACCTCAAATTGGAAGGCTCTCTGAAGCCACTAATGGTGAGATGACTCATCTGGGTTTTCCATCTTGGGAGTTATTTTTAATCCCCATATTTCGGGGAGGACTCAAAATTTTTTTTTCTAATACCACAATAGTTTCATGTGTTTCCAAACCGGCCACAGGCGAAGGCTGCCAAGCAACACGCTCTTCCCAGAAACAGAGAGAATCTGTTGCAGAATGAGTGTCTGCTAGCTTAGACTGCCTTGGAGTGCCTTGTATTCCTGGCATGCTTCTTTAAGACTTACAGTACTGGGCCATCTAAAGAATCCGCATTACTGTTTAAAAGCTGTGGCATGTCTGGCACTTATCACCGACAGCCAACAGTCTTAAAATAAAATGCTCCATGTGCAGCTAATATTCAATAATAGGGAAATTAGCAGTTTTTATGAGTGATAGTATAAAAATAGTTTTTTTGATGGCTCACCAGCAAACAAGGCAACATTGGCATGCTTGGCGTCATATGGGCATCGGGCCATTCCACTAATCTCCTCCCCAAGGGCATCCAGGGTGTCCGTCTAGGGATAGAAAAACAAAGGTCAAAGGTTATCTCCACCCAAAAGCAAGGGTGACCGTGCTTTTGCAGTCGATACTCCGAAGCTGAACAGCCTACCCCTCAATATTAGAAATACCTCATCTGTTACTGTGTTCAAATCAAGACTTAAAACTTACTGTTACACTTGTATTTTGAAATTGTATTAATAGTATAACATTTTATTTTACGATTTATTTTATTATTACATTTTCTTCTTCTTCTTCTTCTTATTATTATTGTTTCAGAAAATCTGTTCTTTCAGATATTATTTATTTTCATATATTTCCGTACAGCACTTTGGTCAACTTCTGTTGTTTTAAATGTGCTCTATAAATCAAAATTACTTACTTACATTCTTACATAGCAACAAGCAAGCAGCACCTACACCTAAACAACTCTATACCTAATCTACAACCATAACGATCTGTTCACTGTTAACAGCCTTAATGCTATAAAAAATATAAGGCAAATCATACCAGTCAGCTGAGAAGACAAAGGGTTTCTAAATTAACTAGCATCTGGAGACATCCTTCCAAGCATATTGTTGTATGGGGTGATTTTCACTTAAGGAGTTATTTTTAAAAGCTTTTCTTGCTCTTGACAAAGGCCGGAGCTTGCCAAGAAGTATAAGCGCTTACGCCACCCTTTTTGGCTTCTAAACAGGTCATTTTGTTTTCTATTTCTTTCTTGGCGGAAAGAGCTATCATCTAGCTGTTGAAAAAGGTCACACTGAAGTCTCGCCACATGCAGAAGTTCTGCTGGAGGATATGAAATATCAGTAGCTGACACAGAGAGCCTAATTAACATTTCTTACAAAGGTGTTAAGCCAAAGATGAATAGGAATGCTGAAATTAGTAACACTGGCAACGTAACCATGTGGCACACTTCAAAACCCTTGCTTTCCCTCCACTAGAGGTTTATGGGTGATTCTACAGTCAGGGCGCCATTTAGCCTCTGTAACTTTATTTTTTGGCTTAATGGCTTAAATGTTTAATGGTTGAGGTTGTAGGCACAGAATTAGCAAATTCTCACAAAGTGTTTAACTGGCACCCATGTTAATGGCATGAGGACATTTAGGATAGTCTAATGTTATATTTAAAATATACTTTATGAATGAACAATTTACTTTTAATATATCAAAGTGACCAAGTGACCTTGTCAGTCAACGTCACAATATCATTGAAAATAAAAAGAATGAGAAAATTTATTTATATTCTTCCTATGATCTTTCAAATGATGCAACTTTCTGTCAAACATGTGACCTGTAGGACATTCCACATATTTAATAGGGGTTAATGTGTTTAGGTATATATTATTATTATTATTATTGTTATTATTATTATATATTGTTACAGTGGTCTGGGACAGACACAAAATGCTGTAGGTGGCATTTATTCATTTTTTAAGTTATTTATATGACATATACACAAACATTGTTGTGAAGGACACATTGCCAGTGTTTAAAATGTCTTTTATCTTTACTTTCCACACATACATACATGTACGTAAATGTAATATCAGTGGGACATGAATGGCACTCCAATCGTGGAATCACCCTTATATATAGTTACATTTTGCTTTGACTGTAGCTGTGTAGATGAGGGCCATCCACATCTGTTGATGAGATTGTGGTGACAAGCTCTGTTCTCGTTAGGAGTGCCTTTTAAGTTGTTCTTGCCTTTTCAATGGGAAGGAGAGACTCTCAGACTGTGACCAGATATATGAGGTCAACGCTATATCAAACAGCAAGGGGGAATTATAAAAAGACCCTGTTGTTTCACTTTGCTATGCCAACATCCTGCAGATTTCTCTTGAAGGAGGACTTTGACTGATACCTTCATTAATTCCATCAAAAGGAGGAATTTTGTCGGTAATCCGAGCATAGACTCATGCTTGCTGGTAGACGGTTCAGTAGATGAACGGTGAGAAGTGTATCATATTACATCCAAAGGCCTATCATTCATGTACAGAGTTATAGCTTCCGTAACGCATTAGGGAGGCCCTCCTTTGAAATGGTTATGGGAAGTTTTTTTATTTCGCAGTCAGTCATTATCCACATCACCTGCACCGCCCCAGCTCCGCCCGGCAACAGGTGATGTAACCGACACCAGCCGTATATTAGGCGGCCGAGAGAAGCGTTAATACACAAAGCTGTGCTTGCCTGTTCTGAGCCTGGGCCGAGGCTGCCAAAGTGTCTGTCTGAGCGGTCCCAGGGTGCATGAGTGCCGGCGCCGAGCGAGCCGCAGATGGGCCCTCAGGAGGGGGAGGTGTGTGTATGTGTGTGTATTAAGCAGACCTGCCGCTCAGTAGAACATTTGTACAGTGGACCCCCCTCCTCTGCTCTCTCTCTCAGAGGCTCTGATTAATGTGGGATGAGTTTGGCCCCAAAACAGAAGCCCTTTTCAGAGCCATCACACTGGGAGGATGGAAAGGCGGAACAGTGGCCAAGGTGGACACACATATGCGCTGTCCGAGTACGGCCGTCACACAAGCAGGCACGCCCAGGGGCTTGCAAGGGCCAAAGATCCGCAGGGGGAAAATCTGTGTGCAGCTTTTGCAGCTCCTGGCAAAAAGGCTCTACTGCCTCTTTTCAACAAGACTGGGATTGTTTTTATTTATTTGTTTTTTTTGTTTTGTTTTTTTTTTTGCTGTGCCAGTTAATACACAGCCCTTTGGATGTCTCTTGCTGTTGGAAGGAGCATCAAAAGTATTCGGAATCATTTAAACTACTAAGACACATTCAGATAAACAACAGTCTCTATGTGTACTTTCCCCAGTAAACACTATCAAAAGACTCTGCTTCATGCATGCCTGCGAATTCAGCTAAAATAAATGCGAAGGGAAAAGAAAGCAGGGTTCAAAGGGCAAGTCTTCCAGACACTAGGCAGTGAAAGGACTCCAAGCCTAAAAAAAAAGACATTCAACACTCACAAAGAGGAAGGGAGGGTGGCGAGAACATCTCAATGACAACTACAAGCATGTCGACTAAAAATTCAGCATAGAAAAGACGTTCATTAGCGTCGTCGACTAATATGTGTTCCACAAAAGGGTGAAAAACATGCAGAGAGGAATGTCAGTGGGAACGTCTCTTTTGAAAAATGAACAGGGCCTCTTATGCTAAACTGGTGTGCCCTTCCACGTCATTCCAAACTTTTTCCCAAAGACAGCACAAGCTCTCACACGTTATCGAACCTAGGACACTGCTCTGTGTAAAATATGTCAAAACAAATGATGAACACGTTCACGTCTGACCAATTGTACCATCAACATTAGAGCGGCTAACGCAAACCATCCGTGCCCGGCTGGGCATCTCTGCTTTGAAACGACGGCACCGGCCCACACCTGCAAATCACTCATGCAGGGGTAATCCATCACTGTCCATGGCTCATGTTTTTTTTTGCTACAGTATGTCACAGTCTTATTGAGCTGTTTGCATTCCAAATCTGCCACGTATTCTGGCGCTGTGGAAAGAGGTCATGGAGAATGGAGCAATACCTTGTAAGTTCGACAGGAGGGGTTGAAAGCATTTGTTCCGCATACAAACAGGGTGTCATCGTTTTGCTGGAGAAGGACCTTGATGAAATTGTGGCATTCATCCTACAGAAAGGAAAACAGGCGGAGAAAGATACTCAAGCCTATGTGTGCTTTACAAAAGCAGCTCAGCTTAGAGTAAGGCAGCATTTTTAAAAACTGTTTATTTATTTAGCACATTTAACTGTCATACATAGGATCTTTTCCTACTCCATTTTACAGGCTATTAAAAGAGTCAGTCTTTCTGTTTTAAAATAGCCTCACAACTCTTGCTCCCTTATCGTCCTTTATTTGAATCCATCAGGTTAAAATCCATTACCAATTACGCCATTACAACTTCCAAAAATATAACTACAGAAACCTGATTCCATTGTATCACATTGCAAACCTACATTAGTCTGGACCTAAAAGCCTTTATTAGATTTCAGAACATTAAGTTATCTAAACATCCAAACAACAGAGTGTGTGTTATGACATGACATAAAATGTGTACCTTATGCTTCCCTTTCATTCTACAAGTATCCACGTCAGCTTGTCTGGACTTCCATGTCAGTTTCTGTTGAGAAGAAATCGATGATGAATCAGCGCTGATCTGCTTAGGCTTTACACTGAGGATGTCTCAGACATACAACACATTATACTAGATTACGGCTGTCTCTTATTGGCCTAGCGGTCAAATGGAGCTGTCGTTCCAGAAGGCTATGTAAGCTGTAAACCACATTTACAAACCGCTAACTGATTAAACGCTGACGCTAAATGGTATCCTTTTGTTAATCAATCTCACTCGCCCCCAAGTCCTGGATCAATCTCATTCTTTTATTATTCCAGAGCACAGCAGAGGAAAGCACAGGCTAAATGAGAGCAGTTACATGTACACATAAATCTCTGGCTTCCCATGTCCCTCTTTTTAGGAAAGATGACGCATGGCAATGACTCTTGATAGGATAATGTGCTTAGTGGGGTCACAGCGCTGGAGCGTCTTCTGCCAGAGTCCCGCTTGGGTTTCAGCGCCGCCAAGTAATTAAGGGGGAGTGGAGGATCGTATCCTGCAGGACAGCTCAACAGGGAGTGCTCACCTTGCTGAAAAAGATCTCTTCCGTATTGGCTGTTTCAATGTCAATGGTATATACATGATCCCTAGAAAAAAGACAGAAATAATTCATTGGTGATAATCCATGTGAATGTGCACTGCCTGCTAAAAGTCTGGGGACACTTAGCTTTTAAAAATGTTTTAAATACAAAATTGCTCTTTGTCAGTTCGCAACAAAGTACCAGTTCAACCAGATTCGTTTTAAGGATAACCATATTACAAACGTAAACATTTGACGATATTTGTGACAGTACTACATTGAGAATAATGCCATACCCCACATAGCTCTTGTTGTAATGGCTGTCCCATCAGCAGGAAGGAAGACACTTAAAGAACATGAAGTATAATATTCCTAATTTACCCTATTTATATAAAGAAAACAGCGGTTGTAACATCTTTGTACGTAATTTTCTTACCTACTAAAAAGTAACGGCATGAAAATTCAAATTTTACAGAAAATGTGTTCCAAACTTTTGACGGGCAATGTACTTTCAATTACAAAAGGAGGACAGCTTGTCCCTTCAGACAGACACAGGCAGTAAAGGTTTCAACGTGCTCCAGCACCCACAAAGCTGCCTTTGTTCCAAGGAAGGTTGGTCACTGGGGGAGTGCCAAGTCATTCTGTGCTGTTCAGGTCAATTAAGTTCGGTGCTCAACCACAGGAAATATATACCAACACTCATTAAAACACAAGACAGGACTTATGTGTTTCAACTGGTTATACCGCCATCTCCACCAGCATATGGTGCGCTTAAACTCGGGAGTTAAATGACCCTTGCCAAAGTTCCACTCTCTGTATACATAACAATATTTGGAGTATATCACATTCGTTTCAGGCGGAGGACATGGTGGAACCGCGCCCAGTCTTGTAAATTGTTTAATTTGTTTGAGATTACTTGCAAATGTGTTTTTAATCAGGGTGCCTTCGCCGACATCTTCAGAGTTCAGTTTAATTATATCTAACAACCTGCACAGTGGCTTGCGTTCTCATTACCCAAATTTAATAAAGTCTGGACGAGAAGCCATTTCTGAAATGAATCCACTTACACAAGTTTCCTGGGGCTTGGCAATCTCCAGTTGGATAAAACTCTTCCGAATTATGTTATCCAAAGTCTCAGTCAGAGCACGTAATTAATCACATGTGTCAAATTTTAAATAGTTCACAGTCTCTACTGAATGGCATAGAAGTCTGCACTGAAAAAAGGTGGATGTTCTCAGTCCTAGCTGCCTTGGTCAAGTGGCAAGTCCTGCCTGATTTTGAGCCAACAAATTATCATGTTATAAACACTTTCATTACACGGTGCTCAAAATAATTCGAACTGGTTGAGCAGATATGGCCATGGTGGTCAGTGATTTCTCTGTGGCTCCTAA
This sequence comes from Piaractus mesopotamicus, assembly GCA_023558415.1. Taxonomy (NCBI): domain Eukaryota; kingdom Metazoa; phylum Chordata; class Actinopteri; order Characiformes; family Serrasalmidae; genus Piaractus; species Piaractus mesopotamicus. The sequence continues at coordinate 5,594 of JAILXH010023504.1, read as the reverse complement.
TATTCATTCCTCCTCCGTGCACCAAAGGCTGGGTAAATATTTTTAAAGCTAATGAAGTGTAATTGTTCCTATACTGATGATAAACAGCCACAAATTTTGTTAGCTTCATGTTAGTTGTTAGTTTCTTAGGTATGCAGGTGGACTTCACGTCTTGGCTAACAAAGAAGTGGTCAAGATCAATGACGCACCACTTCTAGATTACAGAAAGCTAAACCCCATGTGACCCTATATCGTATTTCTTTAGAGCAATTGAGCTCCGCTCCTAATGAATTTCAATTAGCGCAGGTAAGGTGTCGTTTCAGCCGACTCTCTCCCAGCTCGTTAATGAAATTTCATTCTACCGAATAATTACAATCGCAAAGGACGTGCTCTGACATCACAAACTGAGTCAGCCTCATGACATCAGATCATAAAGTTCAACTTGAAAATCTACTCAATATGCTGTGTAATGAACCTTTGAAATGACTGGGCAAATTAAAGTAAGTATATGGACAGCAAAACTTTTTGTTTTTAATACAACATTTAAAACAAAATTTGTACACAATACAAAGAGCATGCTTTCTTTATTGTGTTGCCCAACACAGCCTAACATTTTAAAGACTAACCAGGTTTCTTTAACAACAACAATATCACATATTTATGACAGTAATACAGTGAGATTAATGATAAACCCAAAACATTGTATCCTGTTGTTGTGAAGTCAGCATTCCTCAGTGGTCAAACCTTTCTGCTGTCTGAACCACCTTTGAGGAAAAGATAGTCAATACGCGCTTTAAACAATATTTTTTTAACAATAAAAAAATGTAAAATCATCAGGCAAAACTCACTCTTTGAAGGCACTTTTATAAATATAAGTATTGCAAGACAACAATCAAAATCAAAACATTGCTTAAAGAATTTCAAGACAAAGAGTGCCCAAATATCTGATGGGCAGTGTAACTACAATAACAATATGTTGCTTCAGTAATGATGCAGCAGGTCATATGGTCTCTGATCTCCACCAACCTCTCCACATTCTCTAACGCATTACGACTCCTTCTCAGTTCAAACATTTCTGTCACAAGTAAAGAGATAGAACAGCGGTCAGCGATGCGTTAGGCAAACATCCTGCCAACACAATACTGCAGCGGTCACTGTGCAAACATGACCAGTTCAAACACCAGCTGCACCTGTGGCCACGTCAGTTCGAGTCCACGCTTGCTTCCTGCTGACTTTGACTCCCTGGCCTTCCTATTAAGAGAGAGGCTAACAACTGCGATGTCGTTTGAAAGTTCAGCTCTTTGACCAGCTGCAAAGCAGCAAGTGTTGTGAGAGTGGAGCGTCTTTCAAGCTGAGCGACTGAGCTCTGGCCTAGACAAGCAAATAAAGGCTTCAGGAGCTTGCCACAAGCAAACAAACAAAACCTTACGTGTAGCTTCGTGTGTCATTTCTTTCACAGTGCCCGAGGTGCTATGAAACTTTAGCATGGCATAAGTATATCAGTTCAAAATCTGATATTAGGGTGTGCTGTGCTTGGGCAGAGCTGGTGGAAGAGGACTTGGCCAACCACCAGCAGAACAGAGAGGCTTTGTGCTGAGGAATGTCGTTTTCATAACACCCCGTTTCTTTGGGGGGTGACAGCAGGCCAGTGCCGGTCCATCTGGTGGCCTTTTGTAAAACAATCTCGCTTTCCGACGGAGTGGGGTGGGAGGCTTAGTTAGTATGCACCCCACACCTATCTAAATGTACCCCACCCCCTTCATAACTAGACTGCGGAAGGCTGAGAGACATCGCACACTGTCTGGTTAAACCTTACATGACACACACAAAGTCCATGGCTGCGATGATTGGTTCAGAAAATTGACAATGTCGATTATGAAGAAACATCACCATAAATTTGTATTAATGTGTCATTAATTTATTTGCAATATACTACATTAAGTGCAGAGGGTGATATGGTTGCTATGGGTTTGATGCACCATAAATAAAGAAATCGCTTGTCGCACAGACAAAACTTTGAAAGATGGCTGTGGCAATCGTGGACAAAGTACTGAAATACAGTACTTGAGTAAAAGTAGAGATACCCTTGGTAAAATATTAGTCAAGTAAATGTGCTTCATTTACATTTTTACTTGAACTGAAGTACAAAAGCACCTGCTTTTAAATGTACTTACTTAACATTCAAACATTCCTCCTCTTAAGTCTTCAGTTTAGGAATTGTATAAAAATTTCACTTATCAAAACTCCCAGGATGCTGGGTCTGGTTTTAAAATACAGCTTTTTCTTTAAATCTGAAGATTGTCAGAGTTGCCCAGGACTAATTACAGTTGCTAAGCTACAAGTGGACATTTAAACATAGGTGTGCTATGATTGGTTTTATGTATCTGTGAAAGCGCATCACACTCTTTGATATATTATGGAAAATCAAATTTTTACTTCAAGTGTCTTGCAGACAATAATGGATTGTTTTGTAGTGGAGTGAAAGTAAAAGACCAAAAAATTATTTATTTTAATTAAGTAGGTAGGTAGTAGTTGATAGGAAAAGAAAATTACTATTCAGAAAATGGTTAATAGTTCAATCACACATTAATTAAATTATAGAAACTGAACAGCAACACTAGGAATGTGGTAGCAGTGATATGGCTAAAACAGGCTGGGTGCTATTCCACTGAGTATGGCATTGGGGTTGTGTCCAGTGCCATCCCTGTCACAGGGACTCACTTCTATGCGGTGAAACTGCTGTGGTCAAAGGCAACGCATTGAGAGTGGAGGTAGTGTAATCCGCGTCATTAGCGGAGCTTTAACAGGATTTGATGCCATTGGATGAATTGAAGCCTCTCACACCTCAAGAGCTACCCTAGTTCAACAGGCAGGAGGCTCTTAGGGCCAGACTTGCATTCCTTATGGACCAGCAGCCCACTCACACAGCCTGCTAAGGGGGCTCCCAGTGGAGGATGGTGGGAGTGGTTGCCATGGGGAGCTGTGGACAGAGCAGAGGGAATGTGGACAATATCTTGCACACAGGGTGACCTCAAGACACCATACGTAAAATTGATGTGTTCCTCTGTTATGATAAATCCAATTAAATTTTGGATTTCATAGATTGTTTTTATCTAAAATGTTAAGTGAACAGTTGTTACTTTTATAAAAATGTAATTTTATAAAAAAATAACTTAAAATATTTTCATACTTGAGGACCACTAACCACTGGCAGCACCTGCTGCCCGCTACCTATTGGCAGCATTAACAGAGGCTGGCTAAGCATCCCAGCAGGCAGACACCAGGAAGGAGCTTAACTGGGCTAAGCTGCAGTGTCTGCTCTCTCTGACTCTGATCACCGCGTCTGGCCGACACCAGCCAGTCTGAGTAAACATGGGGCAAAATCATGCTGCTTAGGATGTTAACACTTCAAGCCCACGGCCTAATTACCACCGGATGCTGGTCAGTCCCACTTAGCCACAACAGTACACTGACTCAGCCACTTCCCCCACTTTCAAAAAGGCAACTTATTGCTGTGACGCTTTAAGTACGTCACAAAACTCAAAACACAATTGTTTATAAAGACTCTACAACAAATGAACCCTTATGGAGTACTGATTTAAATCTAAACAAACAAATTTACAATGTCCTTGAAATAGTTCAAACCAAATCAGCCTGAACCAAATTCATTATTAACATACACTCCGTTGTGTTTATAAATAGCATTCCATAAATCACATGATCATAACAACCTAATTTAGTCTTTTGTGAGTAAATATTTTCACTCTCCCATTAAATACTATTTACAGCATCTGCTTGCCCTTCATTACTGCCAATAATCAGACGCCTCTTTTTTTAAAACCAAATCCAGTTTGTAGAATTTTGTCTGTGTGCCCCACTGTCAGTCTGGCTAGCATTTTAATCACTGGACGTCAAAACGAGCCAAATGATTTGAAGCCATTCACAAACAGCATCTGCTTTTGGACCGCATCTCTGCTGGCCATCTGCGGGTGAGACACAATGAACTGAATTAAACAAATCTCATGTGCAAAAACTAGTATCCTGCCACCAGGATGCAGGCCACAATGCCTGGCCACACAATAGATGATGCACGGGCAGTTTGTGATGGCTCGCCAATCCACAGGACCCTTATCTCCTATTGAGCATCTACTTGGCTGAGTAAATGCATGTTGGGGTGTGTGCGCTATGCCCAAGGCTCTCCTCTCATCAGCCTCCAGTTTCTTTCTGTATTCAAAAGCCAGCAACTGGGACACACTCAACTATCTGCTGTCAGTGCTTGTGCGATACAGTAGCACGGCTGGATAACGTTACCATTTCTTTTGGCGGCTGTCTTTATCGCATGAGCCCCATGAGGCAAAAAGGGAAAAGAGTTTTTTATTTCCATTTCTATGGCTGAAGAGAGCCTGCACACCCCAAATATCAACCACAAACTGCTCATTCTCACAACTGCCAATATGTCCATTCTTCAATTCAGTTTTTTTTTTCTCACTTGGCACTTTTATTATTATCCTATGGAGGGATGTTGGCATATTTTTTGCGTGGTTGTACTGTATAATTATAGCTCTGTGAGTGGTTATGCTGATTAAGTCTGTGTATTGAGAATGTTTTGACAACGTGCTGCCTTATGTCAATACGAGTTTAAAATGTATTTCGGTCAATGGGATAGGAGCACTGATTGCTATGGCCATGTGAGAATGAGGCGCTCTTGCAGTCTTGTGGTTTGGAGCCTCTGGCACAAAAAATCCCTCAGCCTAAAAGCTTTAGACAGTAAGCAAACTGACCTTGCAGCTACGTAAAGAGTCCGGTTCGTTATGACAATCAGCTGAATGTCCAACTTGTGTCGTTGTGTACTGTTCCTTCCTGGTTTGTGCCCAACAAACACTGGGTACTGTTTTGTATCTGAAATGAAGTGGAAATTAAGTTAAACATAGAGGCAAAAAAATTCATAGTGAACAAAGAGTCAAAGAGTGGTACACCACCAAATAATGTGGTAGGTGAGTCGGGTTCACAGAGAGAGAGAGAGAGAAACATAGGGAAGCAAAATGCACTCTATATCTCTGTGCCCCATATAGCAGTTAGTCTTCTACATAAGGCTTTAAGCTTTGACAGGGAAAATAAAGGATTATCCTTTGATGTCAGAAAGACTCCATTTCAAATAGCATTTTAAGTTCACATTTTCTTGTGTGCTTCCCTGGGCAATGAATCATATTTCACATTCAAACACTGTGTGGCGAGAGAGGATAGCAGGTGTGATTGACAGAAAGAGAGAGAGAGAGAGAACTGTATGTGAAAAAGAAAAAGACCCACAGAATCAGAGGAAGAAAGACAGAAGACGGAGACAGGGAATGAGAGGGAGAGAGACGGAGGGAATGTGTACGTGAGTGACAATATGAGAGAATGAGACATATGGAAGTAGTCAAGTCAAATAAGGGAGAGAGAGAGAGAACTGTGAAAAAAGAAGACAGAATCAGAGAAAAAGACAAAGACAGAGAGTGAGAGAGAAGGAGAAAGAATGAATGAGATAAAACCGGAGAGGTAGAGAATGAGCATAAAGGAGAGAAAGGGACAGTGGGAGAAACAGAGAGAAAGAGAGAGAGAGAGAGAGAGAGAGAGAG
>JAILXH010023475.1:0-10232 GCA_023558415.1 Piaractus mesopotamicus | reverse complement strand
TATATATATATATATATATATATATACATGTCCAATAACATAATACAATGTCTTAAGTTGATAATCATATTTTTACTGATTATGTAATACCATTTTCAAGTTGACTGTTTACTATTTTATTACATTATTTGAGTTTATTACATTTTTGATCAAGTTAAGTGCAAAATGTATCACATTTTTCAGTTAATTACATTATTAGGGAATTATTACAATACTGAGTTCTACAAATGATGCTGCAGCGTTTATGTTGCTATGTAAAGAACGTGATCTAACAAAGCCAGAATTTTTTTTTTATTCTTGTAGTACAAACTACCATTTGCTACCAAGTAAACATATGGATAAGGAAATACTTAACGCTTCAGGGGCCTTTTACTGTTACTCTGATGAAACAGATCTATAATTGGTGTTTATATAGCTCAGAAACCCAATGCAACCAACAATAAGGGCATTGAGCTTCTTTTATGCAGTGACAGGAAATACAGCAGCTCAAATTTCACATGCTGAACCACTTTAATGACCAACAGGGACCTGCACACTTATCAACTACTCTGGGAGCAGATTTTAATCAGTTAAAGAGGGTTCTTTAGTAAAGACAATGGTTCTATTGAGAACCATGAACACTCAAAGAACCATTTGCATGCTTAAATGTTTCTTTGCATGGTGAAAACGTTCTTCAGACTGATGGAGAATGTGTTGTTTATGTTTCTATAAAGAATCTTTTTGAAAATAGTTCTTGTATTTTAACTCTAAGCTTGTCATTGTGACAACAGAAGAACTCTTTCGGGTGCTATATAGAACCATTTTCAAAAACAAATTCTCCATCAATCTGAAGAACCATGCAAAGAACTGTTAACATGCAAATGGTTCTTTGAGTGTTCATGGTTCTAGTAGAGCCACTGTCTTTACTAAAGAATCCTTGAAGAACCGTCTGTTTAAAGAGTGCATGAATGGATCAGGCACCATGCGTTAGGTCAGACAGGGTTAATTAAGGTGCTCTGTTGCAGTTTGTATGGGAATTTTTACCAACTGCACTAGACTCTCTATTGTTGCACGTGAATGAAAGTACTTCGGTTGCAGTTAATGTTCCGGAAGAGAAGCTGAAACAGGAAGTATCTCACCTTTCTGTGGGTTCTCTGCTGGAAGGACATGTCCTCAATCGCTCTGATCAACAGCCTCTGCGCTCTACAGCAACAAATGGTTGCACATGAATACGTTTTTTTTGTTATAATCAACACAATTCTTTACAGAAAGAGATTAATTGTGTTGATGTGACATATTTTATGCATGTGGATATTATCTACACTGGGTCCAAATGTATGAGACCACCATAGTGACAGTGCTTTCATTTTGTTGTGAATGACTGCTGCGCCACTCAGTTCTATTTGTGAAACATCTGAATGACTTCATCCACTGATCTGATTATGCCTTTTGCTCAAAAAAAGTGTTTTAGGAAATTTAGTAATGAATCTTCAGCAGAAGAAGTGACTTCATTCACCACATTTAGTCAGTAAAAGGAAATGGAGGATTAAGATTCCAAGCACATGTCAATCATTGTGCTTCACTGACTTCTGAAAATTGTATACGTGTAGGTTTTCCTCAGAATGCTGAAGCTGCGAATTACTGTTGACTATTTAAACTGTTCACTGTAACTATTACTTCTGAATTTCTGATGTTAGTGCATATTTTCTCCCACTTCACTCAGGATGTAGCCGGTCATAACATGGATTTCCATGACAACATTCAAGCAAAAACTATTATTGAATTCATGAAATCATGCAAATGTTCAAAACTGTGCTACAAAAAGTTTTTAGTTATGAATCTTTGAAGTTTTGCCATATCAGATTCTGAAGATTGTCTCTTAAATATTGAGATTAACCCATCAAACTCTGTATGTGGGAGCACACTTCAGTTTCTCACTCTGATAACTACAGTACCTACACATTAATTAAATTCACAGAATTTAATGAATAATTGTAGTTACTGAATTAATAATAGTAGATACTGAATAATTCATAATAGATACTGAATAATTCATAGTAGATACAGAATAATTCTTAGCAGTTGCCGAATAATTCGTAGTAAATACTGAATAAATCATAGCAGATACTGAATAATTCATTGTAGACACTAAATAAGTCATAATAGATACTAAATAATTTATACTAGTTGCAGGAAAAAAAATTACAGTTATTGAATTATGAAGTATTACAAACAATAACTGAATACTAAGCCTGCAGTTTTGGGATTATTCTGCTCAGTGAATGACGGCGCTGAGCTTAAAATTTGATATAAAAACAAATGGCGTCATTTATTGGTGAATTTATTCATTATAATTATAACTAATTTATTGGGTTAAGTACTTTTCATGTTAAATGTTGAATTTACAGTAACTACAGCATGTTCATGTGTGAGATAATAATCGAGCAGTGCCACATCTTCATGTCCAGCGTGTCCAGCGTGTATACCTGTAGTAATTAGGCAGACTTCCACTCTTCAGGTCCATCAGTTGGCAGCTGTGGACGTGGCTGGCCCACCAGGAGCCGTCCTGACCGTGATGAGTGTCCGTCACGTGTAGAATGTCGTTGCAGGTGACAGACAGGGCCCCGCCCACGCCCCCCACAAGAGACATGTTCACACGGACGTAGAAAGAGTCTCCTGACGTTACCTCGCCTTTCTTCAGCTGCTGCAGCAGACTCTCATAGGCTGAAAAACATATAAATCAACATGAGTCATCAAACTTTATTGATAAATTGATTTGATCATATTTTGGTTGTCACTTATTGACACGTATTGAATTTAGTAGTTCAAATGTGTCCATCATTGTACATAAGAAGAGTAAAATGTAGTGCATCAACAGTGTTATTGGCAAAGGTAAGTAAACTAAAAGACAATTTTGTATTAATGTAATGTATTTTATACATGCAGAATGATGTTCACATTTTATATAGGCTTTTTTTTCAGAATAACAAATTATGTTACAAATTCCTGACTACTTGTAGCATACACTGTCAAGTATGTCTAGGATTTAACAGTCATTTTATTGTAAAATATTTTATTGTATAATAAAGGACATGCAGTTTATTATTAAGACTTTTGTAGGTAAAGCCTTAAATGACCGGAGTCCATTGGCAGGCCCAAAGTTTTATTACACACTTCTATAAAAAATTTCTATGAAAGAATAGCTCAGCCAGTTTGCATCGAAGTCCCTGTAGTTACTGAATAATAAGCCTTAGTATGTAATAAGCCTGAGATTTTATAGGGTCAGAACAAGTGAATCACAATAAGCTGAATAAAAAAAGTTGAATAATCATATAATGATCTCATAAAGTCAGTTAAAAGACATTCACTAGTTTATTTTTGCAGTGTTATTTTACTGTGATTTACTAAAAATAAATAACACATCCTATACAGAGAGCACACTTAAATATGACACTTTTCTGCAACGTTTAAATGCACAGTTTCTATTTAAGTTTAACATGGAATGGAAAAAATAAACTTTTAAACTACATTTTAATACACAATTACTGTTATTTCATTATTGTTTCCAATATGTTAAAGTCAGCAAGTAAATAGGACCTGTGCACTAAAATTTGCATTTATATATATATATATATATATATATATACTAATTTCTATATTATGTGTATACCATGTAAATATATACATGCATATTTGCATTGTGCATTGTGTTCTCCCCGCTTTAGCACACATGAAGCAACTCAGCAGCTAATCTCCAGCCTAGGTGTGTTACAGCATATCTGTTCCATTTACAGAACTATGACTAAAGATAATCAACCTGTCAACCTGTCAACACTTCATAGACAAAAGAAGAACATGCTGACCAGAAACCCACTGGACCGCATGCTTAAGTTTTGCATATAGACCTGCTAACCCGATCAGAGGGGTTTACCCACTTCACTAACAACTGACAATACAGAATAATCTAACTCAGCCATTTACTGAACAGCCACTCCCACACACAGTTTACAGAAGAGCTCAGGTCAGCGTGTGCCGAGTAAAGGTTGTGTGTGCAAGTGAGCGTCTGTAAATGACCTGTCTGATGTCATCAGTGTTCAAGGTTATCATGTCCATCACTGACTGCTGGAACAGAGTGTGTGTGTTAAAGGTCAGGTTAAACACTGCTAACTTCACATTAAATGGATTAGGCTGTGTGCGTACGTGTGTAACTGAATGTATTTTGTGTGTCACTAAATGTGATAAAATTATATATTTCAATGAAATCAAAAACGTGTCCTGTGCAAAGTTATGGCACAATTTTTATTATATGTTCTATTTTTTACCCTGTATGTCAAACAGAAAAGACAAATTGCGCACAATTCTGCACTGAATTAATGTTCTTTCATTTTTGTCTTGTTTTTAAAACATTGGAATATGACTCTACTTACTATTATTATTATTATTATCATCAATGTATGTGTTTCTACATGCTAACTGCATCAGTTTTAAAAAGTTAGAATCAATATATTCAATTCTAATACTATTCAATAAAGTAGGGGAGGATTAGGCCCAGCCTAACATGGCGTAAAATGTAACATGGATATTTTATGAAGTTTCAGCAGAAAGTGTTTTTGGTCATTTTCTTGTGTTCCCATAGCAACACCATTTACCAACAATCAGACAGATATTTCTCCAGACGGACCCTAAAGACTGAGCTGTGGATATAAGTCACAGAATTCACTTCTACACTATGTTAATCTCCTCTTGGTGTCTGTAATACAGCAGCATTTAAAAGCAGATAAACAGCTCACAGTGAGAACTAGCTTGGCTAAAATAAAATAAAATATGGGGGTGGGGTTAGTTTAACACACTGGTACAACTAAGACCCCCAAAGTAAACATTCTAAGAACTCCATATGCACCATGTACTTTATTTCTTTAACTTTTTATTCACAGATTCATCAGACACATACTACAGACTTTCAGCTAAACTGCGCAACGGCAATGCTTTATTTGGAGTGGTCCTTTATAGATGACTAATAAACTCCTATAATAAACAGATTATCAGTAACACATCTACAACATATCAGTAGTGTAGCGTCTGAATACACTGAAGTGAATGTCTTGAAGATGTATTATAACCTAAATATAACCTAACCTTACCCAACCTTACCCAAAACCTAACCCTAACCCTCATATCAATTTTGACATGTTACTGAGAGCCCGTTGAGTGTTTGTTTCATCTCAACAGGACCAAAATGAAGTGAACAAAATGAAGTGTCACCAATTTACATATTAGCTTGTTGCAGAGATATGCAGGTGTGCTTGTATAAAAAAGATGTATTGCTCAAATATTTTTATTTAGCCATGACTTACCAAGTAATTTCATTTGTTGTTCCCTTCTTTTTGCTGCATGCTCGTTTTTGTGAACGTTAAAATCGAAATACTGGTTTGTTTTTATTAAAACAAAGCACTTCTTAGTTACTTGCTGAGAACATTTTATCTTGTGCAACAAATCATTGTGAAATTTCCCTTCCTGATTGCTCACCATCCTGTTTGGGTCGCAGCGAGAGGCTGCAGGGTCCCTGCACCTGCCCCAGCGCCCACAGCGCCTCCTCCATAGTGGAGTCTTCCAGAACCATCCGCAGAGCCCGCTGATCCCGCTCACACTTCACCTGCAGCAACACAAACACAAACACATGAAAGAGGAGATCAAACTCCACCAAAACGTTTTAACTGCACAAGTTGCAGATTGAATGGCAGTTTATTTTAAGGTATGGTAAGTAATTACTATTTAATATGTAAGCATGAGTAACTTCTGGTACATACTGTTTGTTGCATGTATGTAGTAGCTGATATAAAATCCAAATATTTACTGCAGTACTCAGTGCAATAATTACTCAGCATTTAATAGGATTGAAGTAAATCTTACAAGTCATTACTGGTATATACTTTGCATGTACATAGTAATTTATAGTTTACAGTTGTACTTATGTATATATGTAAGTACAGAGTAAATAATGTGAGAAATATAATGCACATTTCAGCATTCAATACAGATAAGTTACTCAGTAGATGTTATAGTACATTATTATCAAGGCAGTTAATTATATTATATCATGATATTTAACACATTTTTTTTGCAGTAAAATAAACTGTTTTCATTTCATTTATTGTGAAATTAATTTAAAACAGTGAAAAATATGATGAATAAATGTGTTTTTAATCAACATGGATACTTTATTTTATCTTTCATTTTTTCAAAAAAAAAAAAACATTCATAGGTTTAGTCAACAAAAACGTCCTTTTTTCATATGTAAATTTACAGTAAATTTCTGTTTTCTGAGTTGTATTGCTTTATTACAATTAATATGGCTCAATAAATTACTGTAATGCAACCAATAGCCAGAAATTTTCAATGGGCTATTTTTACAGGGAATTGTTTCACAGTGTACCGAACTGCTTCAGTAAAGAGTGTACCTGCCACAGAGTACTCAGCCCCACCTCTCTTATCCTCATCATATGCAGAAGATAACCACACATACTACTAAAGTAAGTGCTACTGTATGCTGATGTATTTAAATGTGACGAAAGGTACCTCCAGAATTTGCGCCCCGGGGCTGATACCGGCGGTGTGTGCAGATGACCCCTCGGTGATCTGGTGCACAAACACGCCTGTCTTATTCCCCCCGATCACCTGCAGCTGGCTCAGCAGCGCCTCACCCTGGAAGGAAAAGGTGAGCGCGCGGCCCGTAATGCGCAGAGCCTGGTGCCGAGAACGCACCAGAAACAGAGGAGGTGACGCCCGAGAGACGCTGAGGAACACAGGATGGAAAGTGTTTACACTTCAAAGACTATTTATAAGCTTTCAGTTTGATGAGACATGAATATTATGAATATTATGAATATTATGATGAAAACATTATGATGAAAAACATTATATTTTCATCATTATGATGACAGAAAAGTATATACAATAAATGCCAGAAAACTTGAAATAGTTTTGATTTGATTTGAAATAGTAATATTATTATGCCCCCTTGATACAAAAAATACACTATACTAATGTGAGAAATTTGTCATCATTAGTACAGCTGTACGCACCTTGTGGGAGTTTTACACACACACACACACACACACACAGACACACACACATGCTGTATAATCCTTTAAAGTCTGCTTTTTGTACCTCCTGATCCCGCTCCTCTTGCAGGATGGAGTGGATGGGCAGGGGCTGCTGTTGCAGGCCCGCGTGAGAGAGGTACAGAGCGAGGGAGCGGGCTGGGGAGCTGCAGTTTTTGGCTCGCCTTCATCTAAGATAAATTCAAATGATGACCATTAGCATTACAACTGAGTGTAGTACTCAAAGTGCTGGTGGTCCCAGTTAGTGGATAGTGGCCCTAAAGTAGTGGTAGTGTTTCACAACAACATAACGGCATGTCAGAGTAACGTCAGAAAATAGCTGGTCATGGCTGTCTGGGCTGACAATGCAACAAAAGGCAGAAGGCCTCACAGCGTTTGATGAAATTTGCATTATTTACATTATTTTAGCACATTGTTCCTTGCATATGTAAGGTGTGTGTGAGTGAGTGTGTGTGTGTGTGTGTGTGTGTGCGTGCGCGTGTGTGAGTGTGTTTACCTTTAGGAATGAACACAAAATCACTCTCAATGTCCAGCAGACAGAACGATGAATCATCTGACGTCTCCTGACTGCTAAAACACAAAACAGCAGTTCAGTTAGAGACAATTCATTTAAACGGACATGCACCCCTCCTCTCTCTTTCTATCTACCTATCTATCTCTCTCTCTCTCTCCGTCTCTCTCTCTCCCTTAATCTATCTATCTATCTATCTATCTATCTATGTTTGGAGAAATGTATAGCATAACACAAAACGAGACAGTTACCAAACTAAATACATGTACTTTTTCTTTGTACTGTTTCAAATAGCATCTGCGTTCAATAAACATGAATATGAAACAATTGAAAAACAAAAAGCTTTCAGTAGCTCTGGTCTGACCAAGAACTGGACAACAATTCATTACAATTCATGTGACGTTTCAACCTGCATTTAAAAAATCTATTTGGGTTTATTATTGAATTTCTTTGGATATGTCTGGATGTATGGATATTGTATATGTAATTACAACAATGTACAAGTTCAAGGGGAATTCCACTTATTTTTCAGAAAGTTATTACATTAAATGGTTATGAATACATTAAATGAGATGTTGTTTTATGATAGTTTTGAGATGATTTTGGACTAAAATGTATTTTCAAACCCATTCATGGTGGAGGAATACATGCAGGGTGTTGTGGGGCAAAATAGTCCCCAAAGAAAATTAATTATTTTAGATTTTCTACAATTTTCCCATCACCAACATTCCACATAAAACTCAGAAGACATGTGCAGGTTGTCTGGTGGTTTTAGACAGTAAATAAAATGTCTACTTTTGTGTTGTAGTCATGGCGACCCCTGGTTCCTATCGCCACCACTGTAAAGAACTCTGAACCATCTGACACCAAACCACTCTGTTTACATCTCAATGATTGACTTACATAGACCTTTAGAAAAATCTGTGGAAAAGTATGGAACCTTTTATTGTACTATATGTTTAATCATACCTATTTCTGAAGTTATTACTAGAATATGTATCACTATATACTATTTTACATTGGAAATATATTTACATTACATTGTATTCAATTTGAAATTGTGTCATTTGTTCATTTAATTGATATTTTATTGTATATTACTTGTACGATCTTTGCTGTATTGCATCTTTAATTAAAGCTGTTCTTATGCATCATCCCCAGCGGATTTTTTCTACTACTAGTAGCAGGTCATAAACTCAGACTATGCTGAAAAAACTCATATAATAAAACTGTTTATGACCTCACCAGCCGAAATCTGTGCATTAGAACATGCTTTCTTTTTCATAAAGGATTTCCCCTTATTGTAAATTTTATGATATGGCCATAGGGGGTTACCAGAAGCAAGTAATGACCACTGCAGGTCTGTAATTACAGAATACAAAGTGTTATGCATGAGCGAGAGCTCAACATATGTTCAATATTATTGTTTCCTTATCCTTTACATTGAATCTGTGATTCGAATCTGTACAGTGTTGTGCTAAAATTAGCTCAGGGAAGTTTACAGACTGAACACATCACTGTCTCCTTACACTGTCAATCAGGAATGAACAACCAAGATGGTGACTGGTGGCTTCAAAATGAAGAGTACAGGGAACAGTTCAGATTTGTTGTTTTCTCTTTCTTTCTGTATGTGCTGATGTAATGCTCACTTGTTCAAGTGTATAGGCCACATGCAGGTATGAAACTCAATTCTGCAGGTGCAAAGCTCACTTGCACAGCTATAAGCTCACTTGAGCAAACATAAACCTCACCTGTTCAGATATAAAGCTCAGCCATATAGGTATAAAGCTCAATTCTGCAGGTGTGAAGCTCACCTGTGCAGGTATAAAGCTCAGTTCTGCAGGTGTGAAGCTCACCTGTGCAGGTATAAAGCTCAATTCCTCAGATGTGAAGCTCACCTGTGCAGGTATAAAGCTCAATTCTGCAGGTGTGAAGCTCACATGTGCAGGTATGAAGCTCACTTCTGCAGGTGTAAAGCTCACCTGTTCAGATATGAAGCTCAATTCTGCAGATGCAAAGCTCAATTGCAAAGCTGTAAGCTCACTTGAGCAAATATAAAGCTCATCTGTTCAGATATAAAGCTCAGCCATGCAGGTATAAAGCTCACTTCTGCAGGTGTGAAGCTCACCTGTGCAACTATAAAAGTCACTTATGCAGATATGAAGTTCACACATATAGGTATAAAGCTCACCTGTGCAGGTATGAAGTTCACTTATGCAGGCATAAAGCTCAGCTCTACAGGTATGGAGCTCTATTCTGTCAGTGTGAAACTCACCTGTGCAGCTATAAAACTCACCTGTGCAGGTGCCAGACTTACCTGTGAATACCTGGGCTATCTTGTGAAAAGCTGTATATGTGTTTAACCTAAGCAGGTGTTTGGCTCACCTGTGGTCACTGAGCTGTATGTCTTTTTCTCTCCTGCGCAGAGATTCTAAACAAGGAGGCTCCACCATACTGGACCGGACACTGTTAAAACCGTCATCACTGAGCTGCTGCAGGGAGAGACACGCAAAGCCAAATATGTGACTTTTTAGACAAATTTAAACCCTCCACTAGACTGAACAAGCCTAAACTCTGTCAGTCATACATCTCTAAATATATATATATATATATATATATAT